>JABFEB020000113.1:17264844-17275578 GCA_019775895.2 Stomatorhinus ivindoensis
AAAATTGGAATCGTCCATGAATGTATGAATCTGAGGACCATCAAAGATTCCAGCTTTTAGTTTTTCCATGCTCAGTCAAGGGAATGATCTACAAATGTACTTGAAGCAATTATTTATTTTGTCCAAAACCCTAACAAATTGCTTTATCAATCCTAGCTTAATATGATGCAGTGGGAGAATGATTTTGTTCTTGTCCACCAGTGGCTTGTTGATATTTCATTACCTAAGACACTGTAGAGTTAAATGACAGACCAAAAGCTGTTGCATTTGTTATCACACACAAGTTGCATTGGGGGAATGCATTATTTTCATGGATGTCTCAAAAACTAGAACCATTTCAGCAAAAGTATTGGGATTCTTTTAATTCAGCACCCTTGAGACCTGAAAAGTTTTTTTTTGTAGACCTGTGTCTACAAAAACACATCCGTCTCTCATCTGGTGTTCTGTATCACTGCAGAAATGTACCGACCTTTGCCCCGTTTATCCATCTGTGGTTGTCAGTGCTGTGTGCTCCTGGCCGTGCCCTGCTGGCCTTTGCTATAGCCGACTTGCTATTCTCAGTCGCCATTCGCCCAGCATTTCCCAGTATCTGCGTTAGTCCTTTTTCTTGGTCCTCCCTGCTCTTTTGACCCTCTGCAGTCCTTTTCATTCCAATGTACTGCGAGTTTAGGTTGAAATTAAGTTCCCTACAGTTTCTAAAAGCTGCTCTTGCATCGTCACTCCTTCTCTGCACCCCATCATGACACCCACATTCACAAGGACTAGTCTTTTTGGGATACCAAGTATTTACTGTCCTAATATGTGGATTTATATATAAACCATACATTTATTGAGCATTCATATTACATTTTGCAATACACGTAAAAAATGCAGAATGTATTGTCCTGATAATTATGTCACCATTTAACAACTTGCATTTATATTCTTTAGGGCCATTCATTTATGCTACTACCAAGAAGACATTCTGAAACGACCAGTCCTACATTTCTCTCAAAATGCCATGGCAAAACTATGTTGTGACACAAAACCTGTAAATGACTTACAACCAGTAATAGCGCTAAAACATAACTGTCCTAAATGCTCCCTACAACACTGCCTCCATTCATTCAAATTGCTTATTTTTAAAAACAGTTAGTTTTATTGACAGAAAACATCCAGTAAAGTGCCCAGTGGGAAGTGGATTATATATATATATATATAAACAGGAAGATTCCACGAAATATGATATGCTTCCTAAGGCAGCTAATTTAGATTCTCTTTGTTCGTATTACGGGTACTTCTTAAACAATGATGTCATTCAATGCTTTTCTGTACACGTTCACGGGGTGCAGCCCAGTCTTGGCTTTGAATGTCTCCTGGAGCATATAAACTGAAGTCTTTCTTTAAACCTGCCTTTATATTGAGCTTACTAATGGTTACTTCTATATGCCGGTATCTTCCCTAGCCATATAGCAGTCCAAAATCAGGCTGTCAGGTGAATTGGTGCCAGTATTGTGCACTTGGTCATGTTTGTTCACAGTGATGCGTTGCACTGCGCCTATGGCTATCCGGGACCCTGTACTAAATAAGCGAATGAAATTGCTTGAATAATAATAAACAGTCAAATCGTGCAGTATATCCACGCTTCAACTCCTCAAAACCTTCAAAGTATGCTTAAGTAACTGTAAATCAAACTCTGGAAACTACATATCCCAGAAGGCTGTGTAACAAGGTTCCACCCCCACCCTGCACATCCTGTCACTTAACCTCTTACCTTTTTGCAGTACCGCAAGTTACTGTGGTGACGTGGAAACATGGAGGAGTAAATTCGGAAAGTAGCTGGGAAATTTCGGCAATATTGAACCGTAGTTAATAATAAACAGAAGAAGAGGGAAATAGAGCGGCGTAACACTGGGAAGATCGGCGCTCTTGGCAGAGGTGTCATACTGACGCGCGTCAGGTACTCGACAGGTACCGAAGCAGCTTTTAGTGTTTGCTCTGTGTCATTGGTGATTTAAAAAAATATCAGGCAGTTGTCAATATGGTTTTGCGCTTTATATTCGGAGTAAATGCAGCCGGTTTCAAGTCAGTGAAGCACGTTAACTAAAACTGATTAGTTAATAACACCGTGCTTTAGCTAGCCGGTTAGCCGCTTGCCTGGCTGGATGAGTAGGATTAACCGGCTTTGTACACGGATGTCTCACAATTTAAGCATGCTGTTGAGACAGAACAACAAAATTATCTTTTGTATTTTCAGGCACGTTGTTTTTGTACTATTCAAATAATAATCATTCATAATATGACATGTTTAGGCTCTGGCGTTCATGTTGGTAGATTATTTTATTTACGCTGTATTCTATTTTTTTTCCTAATTCAAAGGTAGGTTAAGGTTAAAGATACCAAAATTGATTCAAACAAATAAATTTTTCAAAAATAAAGTCGTTTCCTAAGAATAATATTTTAGGTTTTTTTTTGTCAAGAAATGTGACTTTCCCTAATGTGCATTACATTGCGCATTATATTTTTGTGCATCATATTACATGCTTTTAAAAATCAAGGACTATTTTTCTGAACTTATACCTCATCAGCTTTTTTATTCTGAATGTAACGTGTTCTGGTATCACAAGATTGCTTTGTTTTTTGTGTAGTATTTCTTTGAACAGGTTTCTATGTAATTAACCTAGTTTCATTTTAAGGCGTTTATAATTGCCACATAAATAGTGGGATAAATAATGCACTGAATGTGACATCATAAATCCTGCCCAGAGCAGTCTGCTTGTTTTCCCAGGTATCTGAGATTTTTCGTTTTTATACCTGTGGGTTATACTTTATGTTGTGAGAATCATTTTATAACTTGTATGCCTTTAAAATATTCATTTACTGTCATCTTTAATAATAGATGAAGCTCTTGTAAAGACTATTGTGTTGCTCCCTTCATACAGGGTTTGACTTGCATTTTGCAAAGATGTATCATAAAAACCTTGTTACATTAGATGAAACAGGAAGAACAATGTTCTTTCCAAAAGAAGGATATAATATGAGAAGGTATAATTATTGTGATGATTTGTACAAATACACAGGTGTTTCCCAGTCCTTTTCCTCAGGGACCCACAGACATCTCACAATCAAAAATGTGGACTGTGGGGTAGGAAGCTCAGAGGGAGCAAAAATTATACCTGCTGTGGGTCCCCGAGGACCGGGTTGGGAGACACTGTTGTAGACAGATATTTATCTTCCCAGGTGACAGAAATGAAAGCTAAGGATGGCCAGATTGTTTGGCAGTAAGTGCTGAGGGCCTTAAGATAACTTACAAGTTTTTGATTAGCCCATAGGCCTTTGCTTCTGTGGAAAATGCAGACAACGGTCTTTTGATCTCTTAGAATCCACTTAGAATAGACTGTGAGAGAGTAAATTCTTACATAATTCATATATTTGATACAAAACAACTTTGAAATAAACTGCACATAGGACATTTTAAATAATGTTTGTTGTTCATACTAGGTCATTAAATCTGAACATGCACTATACATGTTATTCTACAGCAATCCATTAGGCGATGGCTCTCTTACACGATGATTCTGTACGTAGCATTATTCATTTTACAATGTCTGTCAAACCCTAAACTTTAGAAGTTGTACAATATATTGGTGTCTTGTTTTGTGCTTGTGCATGTTTTTTGACATGCATCTCTGGGAGTTGCCCCTGTTAAGTGAAAGCTGCTTCAATAATTCAGAAGCATTGATGAGTGCCATTATAAGCACTTAATTACTCTTAGCCTTGGTGTGTCACACCATGGCCATAGTGTCCTTCGTTTTCTCAGACGCTGAGCTGAGATCACGTGATCTTAAAACCCTTGATCAGCTCAGGTTTCAGGCTGGTTTAAGCAGGTTGTAGATGCTGAGTACCACATTTTCACAACTGATGTCAGTCACTCTGAGAAAGCTATGAATCGCTGATTCTTTGTCGCCTTTGAAAACATGCAGTCATTGCAGTAGGGTGTTCTTGCAGCCACTGCCAGACAGCCTCCCTGGTATCTGCTATACTCTGTGTAAACTGTGTGAATATAACTGTGCTCCAGTGCTGCCCTCAGTTCAAGCATCTGCTGAATATTCCTCAGATATTCCAGCTCTTCACAAGCTTTCATGCTTCTCTTTGCGTACAGCAAATCTTTACACCACCCATCTATCTTCTATGGGCTAGCTGTTTCCTGAGGCACAGATCTGCATATCTCATTTTTCATTAGATCATTTCTTTAAATAACCCTTTCTGTTTTCAGAAGAGCCAGTCAACATACTGGTGACATCATCATCTTCACAGCTTTCACTTGTATGTCTGTGATCCTGTGTCTTGCCGCCCTGGATTCCTCTGTGTCCTCAGGGATGTGCTCCTTGTGGCGGAATTCGCTGTATTATCTCCAGCTGTTTCAGGTTGTTCTTGAATGCCGTGTTTCTCTTCCTCTTGTTCCACTTCTGGCTCACAAATACTCTATCTGCTCATGCATATCTTTGTCTGTCTTGCTGTCTGTGCACGACATAATCTTGTCTCAGTAACAGTTGACTCATTGTAATTAAAGCCCATTGCTTTTCTCTATGATCACTGTCCATAGGCTGTGTTAAAATTATGCTGAATTCTCTTCTTTGATCTCTGACATTCACCCTTGAAGTTAATTTCTTTGTGAGTAATCAGCTTAGTTTGTTTTAGGTATAGTGTAATATATGTAACTTATATTATATAACTTCAATGCCTGCATTGGGCTATAGTACACTTACAGCTTACAATTTTCAGGTTCACTGGTAATGAATGTAGCATGTTGTCTGGTTATATATATATATATATAAATAAATAAAAATATTCCTCAAATGGGAAAGCAGCCAATGTATAAATATAGCACCATTGGGTTCAGGGAGACAGTATTTTATCCTGGATCTATATACGTACATTGACAAGCATCTCTTTAATCTTGAATGAAGGTGTTTTCTCAGGCTGAACACTTCACTATGCACTTAGAATATGAACACATCATGGCGATAAACATGGAATTTACCACATCAATGTGGAACCTGCTGCTTATTAGAATTTGATTAAATTCATTCATTGTTTTGGGTGATCGAAAAATGGAATGCTGTGATCAACCTGCGGGCTGATTGAGGTATTGAAAATAAACTTGAAAAACGACTGAAACAAACATCATCTTCAACCAGGGTGTTCATTTATTTTTATAGCAGTTATACTTATTAATCTGAAATAAATGAGCAAGTGGGGACCTGGGTTTTTTTCCTGGAAGTAGGACTCAGATTATGTAATAAATTGCAGATTGTGATTTATGCAGATTAGGGCTTTTTTTGAGAGCGTTCTGCTCCAGTCAGATTGGTGAATACACTGTAAAAGTAATAGGATGTGTGGTATTCCAAATCTCAAACTGACATCTCAATGAGAATCGCGGAGCTTGTCAGAGCTTCCACCAGATGTGTCTGCAGACTCACCTGGGCACCTCTGTCACTTATATCCTGGCTGGTTGTTACTTTTCTATTTTCCCCCTCTGCTCCACTCTTGTTAGCTTTGCTTTCTTTCTTTCTGTCCACCTTGTGCCGTAAATTTGCTTGCCGCAGGCAATTAACCCATTACTGACATGGCAGATTAATGGATAGGTTTTCGCTTTAGCTGTCTGGGAATGTTTCTCTGAGGTCTCTTTAGAAGAGCAGCAGGCTGGTTGTGTTGAGCTGGATTTTTGGCATGAAATAAACAAAATGAAAAAATGGTTCTATTGAAAAGCAAAAAAAAAAACAAACTGGCACGTTAGACTAGGTGATAGACAGTTCGTCTGTTTATTTTTTTGGCTAACCAGTTCCTCTTTATTCCAGTTAATAATTATGAGGTCAGTGTTCGAGCACTGAGCTTTAAGATAGCTGTAGTTTGCAATATATTTTTTTTAATTTATCCCTAACATTTCAGAAGTATCTAAATGAGTATTCACAGCCTAACACCACTGCAGAATAACCTGACCGGCAGTCATTTGGTGAAACTTACCACAGTATGCTCTATTCTCTTGCCACATATCATATTTTTCAGGATTGTGATTGATTACTTTAGTGGAAGACCATTTGTCTTGGATTTGCAATGTATTAATGGAGTGGACTGAGTATGTTATTCATTGACAGGAGAATTTCAGATGACTAATTACAGTGGAAATGAAATGCAATTTGTTCTTGTTTGTTCAGTGTGTGTGACATGTTCTGCGTTACAGGGCCTATTTCTGTTCGACATGAAGCTCTAAGAGGACCTTGTCCAGTATTAGGATATGGGGGCTAACACAAGCCAGCTGAATGACCTGTCGCAAAATCCAAGCCTCGGGTCCTTGGTTGGGACAGAGAGCATTTCTGAAAATGACCCCTTCTGGAATCAGCTGATTTCCTTCACTTTCACCAGTCCTACCAGCAGGTGAGGTTAGGACTGAGGAATGTGTGATGTAATATTGACTAAAGTTCTCATTGTGTAAGTTGTGCTCACATCCACACCATAATGGGTCTTTACTGCGGGTCCTTTGATACTTACATTTTCAGTGAATACCAATAATTGGGGAAAAAAGTGATCACAGCATCTACAAAAATTTTTTTTTGTGAACTTGAATTAAAGTCGCATATTTTTGTTTTATATTTAAAATATATATATAAAGATTTTTATTTAATAACCTCTTATATAGCTATTGTTGCTGCAGCTTCTGTTGTTGAGGCTGTAATGCAGTCATGTCATGGTATCTTTATAGCGGTTGTATGCTGCATATACTGTTAATTCAAGATGGCTGGTATGGCAGCCATTTTGCTAAGCCTGTTTTGGTTATATGGGAGTCTGAAAATGGCCAGTGTGTGAATCCATGTGTGCAAGCTTCAGCCATGATCTCCCCACCCCGGCAAAAATATTTAACATCTTAATTGAAAGCATGTCACATTTCATCTAGACAAATCCCATTTTACTGTCCTCCTTGTATTGAATGATAATACATGAAGCTGGATTTCATAGGAATGGTTTTAACTCAAGCTTAAAACTGAAAATTGACTTAAAGGTCGTCACTTTGAAGATCTTTAAAGAAGACCTGATGTTTCCATGAGAGTGATTCCATGAGAACGAGATCGATTTCAGACACTTAGACAGGGATTTATTGTGCTGACAATTTATAAACTGGTGATGCCCTACACTGTCAAAGGAAAAAATGTCAATGTGTAGCTTTGAGGGTGCTATTACCCAGCCTCAGCCTGTCTGTGGGTCCTTGAGCAAGGCCCTTGACCCCCAGCTCCCTGGGCGCCGCTACGGGTGGCTGCCCCTTGCGGACAGCTTGCTCTACAAAGAGCAAGTTGAGGGAGGCATAAAAAGGAATTTCCCCACGGGGATAAATAAAGGACTGATTATTATTATTATTATTAATAATAATAATAATAATAATAATAATATTACGTGTCAGTGGGGCTGTCCCCTCAAGGTTTTGCCAATTGTACGCTGTTTGCAGGTAAAGGTACAGAAATGGATACTGACGAGTTTTTTGTACCATTGGGGTACATTAATGATGTTTGTACCTTGGGAAACAAATGTGTACGAGGGCTGTACCCATTTTTCTGACTGCAGTATTACAACAGCATGTTATGGAGTCCCATTGAAAAACTGTGTCTGGCTCCTGCACTCTGTTTTCTTCACTTTAGAGCTTGAGTGAGGCCTCTTCCAAATCCTGTGCAGTACAAAAAGGACCACATATCTGTTTTGTCATTGCTCATAGTCCTGTGAATGGTGCAGCGTGAACTGTACGTCTCATTCATGTGTGATAATGCTACTGGGAGCGTGAAGTGTTTGCAGTGGGTGGAGCTGTGGGCCTGTCACACCCAGCCTGGCCTGTGTGGGCGGCGGCCTGCATAGGCGCGTAATCGCTTCCTGTTCCTTCTTCAGCAGAGACTCCAAACTGTTGGAGGAGGCCGTCATCCCACTCGCCAAGATCCTCAGTACGTCCTGACACCTTTCTTAGATGCATGATGTGCACAATCTTTTTGTAGTTTGTTCCAGTTTCTACACGTCACTGTTGTTACATTTTGGTATCTAAGTAGAGCTGCACAAAGGACAGAGCCATAAGGCAAACGCTAATTATAAATGTCTGTGTGTATGTATGTGTGTAATGCGTCATAAAACAGAGGATAATATGAGTAGCAGTAAGAACCAAATGATTTTTAACAGCTGTTTAGGCTTCTTGACTACTCTTCCCTTCTGAGCACTATGGTTTTTTGTTGGTGCCCTCTTCTGATATACTTATCCGCCCCCCCATTGCCACCATCTCTTTGCTTCACTTGTTATATTGGCAGTTGAGAACAATCCTAGGACAGGAAACTTCGGAGCCCTTGTGAAAATTTTCCTTGGACGCACCAAAGAGCTGAAAATATCAACAGAATGCCAAGAGTAAGTATGTGAAAATAAGTATGAGTGGAGGAGACTGGGAGTCCCCGGGGCCGGCGTGACGCTCTGCCCTGCGTGGTGCTCCGTCTCCCCTCTGTCTCCCCTCTATCTCCCCTCATCCTGTCGGAGGTCATTGGTTCAGGGCAGCTTCCCAGATCAGGGCTTTCGCAGGAAATGTACTGTCTCTGGTTATTTATTTATAAATTCCTCTGCAGATCAGTGTCTGAGAGAGAGATAAAGAGACGTTATTGGCAGTGAGATGCCCAGCTGGGTAGAGCTCTGATCAGATAAGGAAATCTACAGCTCCAGATTTGTTATTGGTGTATTTTTTGGGATGGATGAAGAGGGAGGCATATCAGACTGGGCAGTGTTTCTGATGCAAAGGATTTTTCACACTAGGGAGACATACTAAACTGTAGGCCTTTCTTTTTTGATCCTATGACAGAAAGCATGTCTTTTGAATCTTTCCACAAACATTTATTAATACTCTCCCTTTTTATAATGAGGTAATGGGATTTATGTGTTTATGAGTTTGCGCCTTGGTTAACGAACTCGCCCACTTCCGTCTCTGCAGCCAGCTCTTCATCTGGCAGGCGCACAACGCTCTCTTTATGATGCGCTGCTTGCTGAAGGTCTTTGTCCGAGAGATGAGCGAGGAGGAGCTGCACATGCAGTTCTCCTACCAGGAGAGGGCACCAGGCTCCAGTGGTAAGCTTGGTGCTCTTCAGCCTTTTCACATTGCAGGCCGGAGCCAGTGAACAGGAAGTGTGCAGACTCCTGAAGAAGAGGGAAAGTAATGCACAGTACAGCTAAAAATACTGCTACAGGTCAATACTACTTATAAAAAGAAAGGACAGACTCGAGTTTAATATTTGTAATAATCGTAAACCAAGAACTGCCTTTTAAATCTTGAGAGCTGAAATGGTATGGATTGAAAGTTTCATTTATGCATGCTTTCTAGTATTTATTTCCATGTGTTATGGTCTTTCACAGAATCATTGGTTAAAAACAAGGAAAATACAAAAATATTGATTTTAGTAACATAGGTCCCAATTCAGAATTTCCGAAAAGTATCCTGGCAAAGTACTAGATGGGAAATATTAGTGGAAGGGATTCTTTGAAGCCAGTGTGACCTGAAGAGATCGATGTATGAATAATAGAGAGATGATGGAAAATTCTAAGGCATCCAGAATGTTTTCATTGGAAAGTATCTGATTCTGCTTCACATCAGTCTGTTGCCTTGGAGAACACTGAATTACTTTTAAGAACTAGCTTTTAAAAACTTTTTTCTTTCACGTACATTTAGCCTTGAGGCCTTGACTTGGAAGAGATTTTGAATTTCATTCCCTCCTTTTTCGAGCAGAGACGGGAAGCGAAGACCTCCTTGAGGAATTGATCTGTAACCTTGTCCACCTGATCGTGGAGGTGCCCCTGCTGTAAGTATCCTGCCGGGGAGGGGAGGGGCTGTGAGAGTTTGTGTCCATGTGTTGGGGGGCTTCTGGGCCTTAACCGGATTGAAGGAGAAGCCATCCTAGCTGTAGGTGCTGCAGGAATCTCAGCTCTCGCTGAGTCTCTGTGCCGAATCACTTTTCCTTATAATAATAATTATTATAATAATAATAATAATAATAATAATTTATTCATTTTAGGCAGGACATGGAAACTGGATAATGTGTGATCTTGTTCTGCTTTAGTTTTCACATTTTCCCTGATCTCATGCCTTTTTCCCCTTTATGGCTGAACATAAAAGGGCTCTACGTGGGTGAATTGCAGTATCATGAACGCGTAGCATCAAACCCGATTTTGGCACTGCTCCCACCTTCTCAGGCTCCTCTTCATTGTCAGGGGTTGTCCTTCGCCGTTCTGCCTCTCTTTCATCTCCAACCGTGCTGGGCGGGTGTTTCTGGCTCAGACAGCCTGCTTTTCAGAGCAGACGGGCGGCGGGGAGGTTTCTGTTGCACCTGTGCTCACCTGCCATCTGCGCTCTGGGACTTATTCAGGTTTCTGGGTGATCTTTGTCAGATGGGATTATGGGGGAGGTGTGGCCAGCAGTGCAGGGCTTGGCCAGAGGCGGGGCCAATGGGTGAATGGCTGAATGGGTGGATGTGTGGCCAGGGGTGGGGCCACAGGCTGTCCACAGGTCGAAAGGCTGAATGGAAGGGGATGTGGCCAGAGGCGGGGCCAATGGGTGGCTGTGTGGCCAGAGGCGGGGCCAATGGGTGGCTGTGTGGCTAGAGGCGGGGCCAATGGGTGGCTGTGTGGCCAGAGGCGGGGCCAATGGGTGGCTGTGTGGCCAGAGGCGGGGCCAATGGGTGGCTGTGTGGC
>JABFEB020000113.1:17285157-17305896 GCA_019775895.2 Stomatorhinus ivindoensis
TTTAATATTCTGATTATGGTACATTCCAGCGTATTTTCATACTGAACACTGGATAAAATGGCAGTTAGCTGCTCCCTATGGAATTTTCTTCTGCGAGACTCTGTATGTCATGCAACCCTGAGCTAATTCTGAGGCAGGAAAGAGACATGGGGGCGAAGCGCGATGTTATCTGAACGGGAGTAACATAGTGCGTGATGAACGTGGCGGGCCTTTCAGCTGAGGCCCCCAGTGCGGCTGCTCATGCGTCTGTGAATTAAATGTCATTGAGGGATGGGGGGCCTTGTAGTTTGGGGGGGGGGGGGTTGGTTGGCCACATTTCTCTGTGTGTTGTTATAAATATTGATTTTCCTTGTTTCTATGTTCTTTTGGGGATCCGCGTCCGTTTCCACAAAGCATTCCTGAGCATAATTTTCTCCAAGGAAGTTTTCTGCTGGCAAAAGGGGGGGGGGGGGGGGGAGTGGAAAGAGCCCTGCAAAGGCAAAAAAACATTTCACTTTGGCCTGTCGTGCTTCTGGAAATTCTGGCAGGTGAGAGAGGGCTGGAGGGGACGACGCGCAACGGCAGGGCAGCGCTGCCTGCGATGAAGTGGTCAGCCATTATAGTTTGCTTTTGAACAGAACTGCTTGTTCCCAGGGATAAGTGCTCTTTGTTGGAGGCCGACTGTTATCAAAGAGCCATCAACAGGCAGGTTTTCTGTGATCATTGTATGAAAGCCATACTTATGGCCCCTCACCTAGAAAAAGGCATTTCCTATGAAATGGAACATAGAGAGAGATTCATATAACAAGCTTCAAGCCATCAAACATCCGTCTTACGTTCCCATCCATCGCTGCATGAAAGAGCCTTCGATATAAAGATTGAAATCTGCGATATTGCAGCACCAATGCCCTTAAATTTCCAAATGCATTACCTTATTTGGGTGGTATTAGAGTTGTGCAAGCTGGTGTCCTCTTCTGATGCAACAATTTTATTGCGTTTGCTTCAGGGAGTCTGCTTCCATCTAGACAACTTGCATAGTGTCTGGGTCCCAGAATGATATTCTGTGTTTTACACCCTTAACCTGTGCTTTGAACAGGGTTATATCTGGGCTTTAAGTTTAGTATATCAAATCAAAGTTTAACAAATGTTGAACAGTACAGCAACCAGTAATATATGCAGTCAATGAAATTAGTATTTGAAAAGTACTACTGAATATTATTATATTAAGCATTATTTATTTGACAGTGAATAGTTCAGATCCTTGTCACAGGCTGTTAAACCCAAATATTTAAACGTTTTCCACATTTCTTAGTTCTGCCATCTCTTGAGAACAATTAATAGATTGATTACATTTCTAATATTTATTGTCTAGTATTGCAGTATATTGCAATAAGTGGTTTGAGCAAAGCAATGATTATAATTATTAAAATCTGTAGATTGCCCCAAAACTGAAGGAGTGCCACATAGTGATATCCAAAAATGGCCAGTTTTGACATTTGATCCCATTAAGGCAGTAACTCAATAACTGTTTGATGGATTTTTTAAAAACTTTTCACAGGAATTGGGGGTGGGGGCAGCAGAATGGAATGGATTAAATTTTGAGTCGGGTTGCTCCAAAAGTAAAGCAGTGCTGCAAAGTAACAGTGGAAAAATGGCAATTTTGGCACTTGATCTCATTAAGATAACTCAAAGATTTAGACGGACCATTTTCAAACTTTACAGAGCCATTTTATGGATGCCAAAGTGGAACCAGTTCAATTTTGAGACTGATTGAAGCAACACTGCATAGTACCAGCAAAGGGAATGGTGAAAGCAGACATTTGACCCTTTGAATGTTATAAGTCAAAAAGTATTTGAGTCTTATACTTTGAGACTGATTGCCCCACAATTAAGCAGCACTGGGTAGTGATAACATAACATAAAGATCTTTTCAAAGAGTTGATCCCATTGGCATGATAACTTAAAGTATTTCACAGATCATTTTTAAACCCTTGCAGACATACTGGAAGGTTTTAAGATCTGAAGCTGATCAGATTGTGAAGTTACACTAAAACTGAAATAGTGCCACAGAGTGATGGAGAAGGGAAAGGCAGCTCATACACTTTGGCAGCATGAATACTCTAAATTTGACCAGTCTTCTGCATACTTTACACGCACATTATATGGGTGAAGCGCTGAACCTGTTTAAATTTTGATGCCCATCTCACCAAAACTGAAGCAACAGCAGTTATTGAAGCAAAGAAAAGGATATGGTGGTTTGAGGTTTATCTTTGTGAACAGGATTAATCTGTTTGTCATAATTGAATCTATTTGCCCTGTTGTATCCTTGATAGCTCTTACCACATCACAACTCATCATGTGAATGAAAATCTGCACTAAAAATGTGCATTTAATCAGATTCAAAACTGTAACTGCAACAACAGAGATCAGCAATATTTAAACCTCCAGCAGAGGGCAGCCAACGGTGAAAATGGAACTTAGGTTAGTTTTACATTGATTCATTTACCAGCCTTCCTTTTGTGCAACTCTATCTGTAGAAGTTCGGTAGCCAGTCAGTGAAATGCACTTCATTTTTTTGAAAATGTGGGGAGAGAGCATACGACAGGCTTGGAGTAATATTATTATGTTTATTGTGCAGTGTTTTTATTTTGCAAAATTTTATGTGAAGAAAGAAGAAAAATGGCATTACTGTCCACTCAGACCCCAAACTTCACTCTCAGCTCTGTGTGTCTGTGTGTGTGTGCTTGTCTGTATGTGTGTGTGTCTGATTAGGAGAATGATTTACCACATTTAACCATTCAAAATACGAGTTTCTTTCCAAGTGAAAGAACCTAGAGATAGAAATACTTTGATTTGTAGGTACGTTTCATTTTGATTATATCTAATCTCTTGTATATATTATAAATAACCTTTATTTTTTTTAATTTATTTTTAAATGATTAGTTTTGCCTCTGTCCCATATATTGCACACTAGTCCCTTATTGAAAGATAAAATGCTAACGCATGTTTTAGTATTGTGGCCTCTTGTCCTGTGCCTTAAAACATTGTGCTTTACACTAATATCCAAGAGCTCTGGGGTTAAAATCCCACAGAGCACGCACAAATTGTACCTGTTTCCTTTGCTGAAAACCTTTTTGTATCAATTCAGTCGGACATACTTGCATGTATACTCTGCATGTTCAAAAAGGTCACGCGGACAAAAAGACCTTGGTTCCTCTAACGCCTAAATTTTCGCTTCATTATGTAAACGCACCCGTATTTTCAGCTTGAACGCGGGAGTACATTTTCCTGATAAATGTAATACTGTGCATTATGTGCTGTGCAAGATGGACTTCCTCAGTGACACCTTGTCATGTTATTACACAGTGCAGCATTATTACATGATGTGTGTTGTTACAGTTCCTCCATGGATGTATTTTTTTGCATCATATAATGTGTGGAGGCCCATGATTTAGTATTTTTAATATTTCTCAAGGTTGCTGTTTTGAAAGATCTTTCCCCAGCTCACTTAATTGGTGGTGAAAGATTCTGCAAATTGTCATAAGTGGAATTTGCAGTAAATTAATAAGTATACTTTCAGACCTACATATCACAGCAAGGACTCACGGCATTCAGGTAAAAGCACATTAACTTTTACATTTCCAGGTGATCCATGCAGTACTTCTGGAAATTGTAGAAGCTGGTGTATGTGGGATGAGTACGGCTTAGATAGCCAGGCCAATGATGGGGAGGTCCGGGGAGTATAATGCTGTCATTTTCAACAGTACCCCATCTAGGCATATAAAATATATGCTCATTTCAGTTATTAAACCATATTAATGCCATGGTGGTTTCTGCTGTGTGTATAGCTTACAGGATGCATGACCTCATGCTTTAATGTAATGCACACCTGTGACAGTAATTTCAGGCTAATTACTGTGTTTCCCAGCTGCTTAGAGAGTACAGTATGTAGGACATAAACCTGTCCTAATTATCACTGCCCGAGGTGCCAGACTGTTAGGCCGGCTTGCAAGACGACTCTGAGAGCGTCTCACTTCACCTCCGCCGGTGACGTGGTGAGGTTGCCGTCTCGCGGTTTCGACCTTTCTTTGACATGTTCATTCGCCAGGATGTGGTTCAGACGTCTTTGCTTCGTCGTCTCGGTTCGTCGCCACTTCTCTCCCCGATTAGAGCGATCGGCGCTGGTGTGAAATGTGCCGGATGCAAAATGCGAGCGCTTCTTCCAGGGTCTGCAGTTTAGCAGACGCTTTTGTCCAAAATGATGTACAAATGGGGCAAATGGTGTTTAGTTTTTACAACTGTGAACCCATTCAGAAATATTAAGACTTACCGTCAATGGTCCCGAACCTTGAAATATGTGCAGTGTGTCTGGTTCTTATTGCATGGTCTCCCTGTTTTTGGGTGAGCTGCCTCCCTGGTCTGAGAACAGGGGTGTTTCTAAATTGCCCATTGTATTTGTGGCTTTGTGCTCACTGTCATTTGGAAATGGAAAATGGGTTTTTACACTGGAAAGAGCAAATGCCATGATACTCAGAACACAGTTTAAGCAGCAGGAAATAGTAACGTATGTCACTGTGAGTGAGTACTGGCGGTTTTCTTTATTGAGTAATTGCTGTTCTCGGTGCCAGAGACCCCATTCTGAAGATTTCATGCATGCATGCATGGATAGATGGGTGCATGGATGTTCAGAGTAACATAATTGCTATGCTAACTGCATCTCCATTGCAGGTTTCTGGGTGTCATCAGACATTAGGGTGAGATGTTGTGGGTTGTGTTGCATGACAGCAAGTTCATATTGATGGAGGTTTGTTTGATGCGCTAAGTAAATATTGGTTATATATGCATTGGACTGATGAGTACTTCCCTTAAAACTCCATATTTCCCCCAGTGGTTTTTCCAACCAGTTTCTTCAGAAGGACAGTATCTTGGTGATTCATGCAAAGATTCACTTGTTTGGCTTGTAAAACTTGACAGTGTCCGCTTTGTTACAGGCCAGAGATTCTGGCGTGTGTTTTCCATAAATCAGGTTGGGACAAGGCTGGGAGCTAATCCTCACAGACCCTTATACAATAGTTCCACATTACTGTTATACTGTGTTTTCTGTGGTTCCCTGTGCTTTCCGTAGGTTACTTGTTTGTTGTTGAAAATTCAAGCTTTGTCTGCAAAATACTGCAAATGTAGTGTTTTCTAAAGGCCATATTATTCAAACACAATGACACTTGATCTTTTTGTATTGGTTATACAGCTCTAGATCATACTCGTAACACCAACTTTTTCCAATCTATTTACTTTCGCCCTCAAACAATGTATGGAATAAGCATTCTGGTCAGACTGCTTCTTGATGGAGCCAGCAGCACTCGGAATATCTCACCATCACTCACTGATGCTAAAATGCATTTAGTGGTGTGTCATAATTAACCCTCAACCTTATATTTTTAAGACTAAGTAGATTATCTGATGATTATTTAAGCCCTTACAGCCATGGGCAATTTCAGCAAAAGAAAAGTTAAGGAGCTCAAGCAGAATAGTGGCTATTAATTTAGGATCATGACTGATCAGTAGTCTGCTATTTCTGTGTGAGAACATGACTGCATGGTTTGCTTTAGTCAGAACTGGAAAAAAAAACAGCATGTGAAAGAAACTCCCCTGGCCGCAAAAGTAAAAACCTGCAAGCCACTTCTCGACGCGAGCAGACAGAAAACCAGCAGCGAGACCTCATGAAGTCTGCAGACTCACAGCAGCGATACAAATAACCTTTTTGTTGCTGATTTTTAAGGAAGGGTCCCATAGTCTGGAAAAGGAGGCAGGTCCTATATGAGGGCTGTCATTTCAGCTACATTTAAGCTTCCAGGTCATTTTTTCCCCTCCTTGTTTTCAGCTGTATTTAGTTTCCTGTCCTGCTTTGCAGCCCTTGCTTTGGCGCGCTGCGTCCCCCTCTTGCTTCCCGCCTAGTCCAACCTGCTCCTCCACGCCACCTGCCTGCTTCCCAGAATATGGCTGGGACAAAGCCGACCCAGAAGAAGCACAGAATTCTCTTGCAGTTTTCATATCTGCAAAAAAACTGCTCCTGGCTGACCGAGTGTCTGCTGGGAGGATTAAAACCCAGAATTCCCTGCCTGCCACCCGCCGCTCTCTGCTCCCGTTTGAAGGCCAGTGTACAGAATTACCATCTTAATACTCTGATTCAGGGTCACCCATAGGAGGGCAGGCTGGGAATGAAGATGGAAAGCTTCAATGTTAAGAGGTGGACTTTGGGTGGCCAAGTGGGTGTGCGCTCTGGATCGGCATGAGGTCAGTCAAGGATTCTTCCCTTCTTTTGACCGGATTATTCCACTGGCTGCTGTACCAGGGAGCAAAGGCAGCAGAAAGGACATGAACTGACTAGACTTTTGAAATAGTCCGCCCGTTAGATCACTGAATGGGATATTAATTTTTCCTTTTTAAGTAGATTTCATGGGCTGGCACTGGTTTCTGGTAGTACATCTTAAACAAGCTTAAGGAATGTGTGGGGTGACTCCATGTTTTTAGGGTAAAGAACAGGTTTCTTCTGGCCCAGCTCAGAGCATGTGCTTTTACTCCTCAGCTTTTGCAGTGTACAGCCTTTTTCAGATTTACACGAGGATATGTAATTGCAGTGATATTAAACTCACCCCCCACCCATCAAGTGTCTCGGCTTTCTTTCTCTCAACCCTATACAATGGAATTGACTTCACACTTTGATTCCCGTGGGGAAATTCTCTTCACCGACCCCATCTTGCTCTCAATGAGTCATGCAGACACACATGCAGGTGAGAGCAAGCTTGCGATCAGAGGGCGGGGCCGCCAGCGTGCAGTGCCCCTTAGCTATTGGTTTTAAGGGCCTTGCGCAAGGGCCCGAGTGGCATCTGTCTGCAAGGATTGGTCACCTTCTGATTACAGTACTAACCCACTGAGCCAGACACCACTGCTGTAGCTGAATATATACGTACAGTGTCTTTGAGTAACTGAATGTATGCAGCTATAATTATTTTGGATAAACCCTCACAAGCCAGTAAAATTGCTGTAGTGGTGTATTACCCTGTTTGATGGTTCTGGGTTCACATAAGATTATTCTGAATTGGGGGCAATCAACACGTCAGTGTTATGCTTTAATTGCTCCAATAGGGTTAAATGGTAAGAAAAAATACAAAGATTATAATAAAGCAGACAGACACATTCTGACAGAAGAGTGCATAGTCACTGTTTGTTCTGTAGGTTGCGCAATGAAACCGAAATACGTGGATTTAGACCACAATAATTTACTAATATGGAGTAGGGTCTTCTTTATGCGGCCAATACAGCATCAGTTTATCTTTGGAATGACAGATTCAAGGAGGATTTTGAGCTCCTCTTGCATAATAGTGGTCACGATTCGCTCCTCCGAAAGACTCCAAAATAGCTCAATAATATTAAGATCTGGTGTCAATGCAGGTCGTGGGAGATGTTCAACTTCACTTTCTTGTTCATAAAACCACTGTGTGTATTGGTGCATTATCATCCTGATGCACCTTCGGGGTACAATGTTTAAACCATTGGGTGAACAGGGTTTGGCAATATTGCTCCCGTTTAGAACAAGTAGCGGGCCTAGGGAATGCCATGAAATTGCAGCCCAAACCACCGCTAATCCACCCCGTGCTGAATAGTCCAGGTGGTAAAGCCTCTTTGGGCTTCTCAACACTGACTCTCCTGGAGGTGGGAAAGACGGTGAAGGCGGAATCATCAAAGAAGAATACATGTTTCACATTGTCCACAGGCCGTGATTTGTTGGCACCATGGAAACCAACGCTTGGCATTGGCGTGAGTGATCAAAGATTCGGCTGTAGCAGCCTGACCTTGAATATTGACCCTGTAGAGCTCCCAACAAACCGTTTTTGTGGATTCAGGAGAGTCAAGGTGTGCATTTAATTCTGCAGTGAGTTGGACAGCTGTGGTTTTATGCTTTTTGGATACAGTCCTGGCCAGTGCCCAGACATCCCTTTCAGACGGCTTCCTCTTGCTTCCGCAGTTCCTGTTGGATGTGGTCCATCTTTCGTGGTGGTTTGCCAACATTACTCTGGGTACCTTGGCTCTCGATACACCAGAAAGACTTTCTGTCCTGGTCACAGATGTGCCAGCCAGACGCCCACCAACAATTTGTCCTCTTTTGAACTCTGATGTGTCTTCTGTTATGATGTAAGGATTTAAATATTATATGTACAGCTGTGCTATTCAACTCCACACTCTGCTCGTACTGTCAGAACGTACAGTCAGTGAAGAGATGCATATATAGGTATGAATTTTGGCCAGGGTTTTTCTTGTCCACCGCCTGTATATTGTAGAATAAGCTCTTAGCTTCATGGGGTTATTTGGTTATTGGCTAAAAATACTTTAATCAAATTACCAGATTTATCTAATAGATAAGATATTTTCATGTATTTTTGTACACTATGTACACACATACATTTAGAGCATATGCTCCTACCGCATAATTTGTAACTAAAAGACCTAGAATTTCTTTTGTGGCATGTTTGCATTATGGTAAGGTGGCATAATTAAAGCCGTCTTTGTGAAATTGCTCCCTGCAGAATTGGTCTGAAAAGAGAAGTGATTGTGGAGAACAAAGAGGCTTTATTTATTATTTATTTTTGAATGGAGTGAGTTATGCTGACTGGGGTGTCAGACTAGAGAGGGACGATGCCACCTGTCACAGTGTCTGTGGGGGGTGATGCTAGGTGGGGGGGTGAGCAGCAGGCGTGAGACGCCAGCCAATGAATTGGCACCAGAGATGCAATAGGAGTCGCACTACGCTCGGGGTCTGAAGGGCTTTTTCGAGGCCGTCTTGTGAGAGATCCCGTCGCTGAACTGCTTTCTTTAAAGGATTAAACCCTTAATAAAATGCTCCTGTTGATGTAGACTGTCCCTCAGGCCTGGCCAGGCTGTAGGTAACAGACAGGACCTACAACCTTTCTCTCTTCATTGACCGGTACTCTGTGACTTGCAGCTTGTGTGCAGTTAAATTAAAAATAAATAAATAAACAAACTTTTTTTTTTCTTACATTTACCAGCTATGAATTTAAAAACTTCCCCAACAGGAAGCATTGTCGGCCTCATCAGTGTAGCTCATTTTCCTTTGCCTGTGCTGCTCCTAGCTGAATTCCCTGCAGGCTCCCCACCCCCTGGATTTGTTCTTCCTGATTCTAGGGCATGTTGTACACCCACAGCAAGGGTTGAGTATAAAAACAAGCCGTGGTCGAGGACAGAGCAGCAATGATGGCTGCTAGCTGGATATCTGTCTTTGTTTAGGTGTGGCTCTTGAAGAGTTGATGCTAAAATGTCGAGTGATGCTTGGCACTACTGTGGCTCTGAATTTGTCGACTCATTAACAAAGACTGCACACGAAGGTTGAGTAACCAAGAACATTGTTAATCAAAGTCACTCTCCTTGAATAATAAGCTTGGAAATATGACATATTGCAGGACCAAGTCATACAGAAGTCCTGAAGAGACGGCTTTCCATTGTAAATTCTGTGAGCTCTACCCGCATTGACATGGCCTGGCCGAATAGCAGTGCTGAAAGCTTGACCAAACTGTGCTGGTTGCATCACCATCCGATTGGTCGAAGGAATACCAGTGATTACATTGATATGCATGGATTATCTGAAGGAATAAAAGATAATATTGTATTTATTATTCAAAGTATTGCACATCATGATGTGAGGATGCATTATATAAATAATATATACTTTGTTGATCCCTGTGGGGAAATTCTCTATTTGCTAGCCCCACTTGCTCTCTGTACTGTAGGTGAGAGCAAGCAGCCTGCGAAGGGCAGCCACCCATTGCAGCACCGAGGGAGCTGGGGACCGTAGAACTTGCTCACGCAGCCGTACACATGCCAAGGCCGGGCTTGAACCACAAACCTTCTGATCCCAGGCCCAGAGGCTTGGCCCACTGAGCCGTACACCAATGCCTCGGAACTTAAATTACTATGGAACAGCCGAACAGAATGGATTCGTAATGCAAATTTACACAAGCTAATGCTAATTTTGCTAGTGTTTGATGCTAACATAACATGGCGACTCTCTGCGATGTGCTAGCAGGACTTAGCATATTACTGTGTGAACAAAAATACTAGGGGCATAACCGGCATAATTTTCCCATGATTCGGTATGTGTCACACTTTTTGGAGCTTGGAAACGGTACAGTTTTGGTATCTTTATATTTACAAAGTAAATAATAGCACATTACCCTTTAATTAATTAATGAAATATTTATTTCCCATAGAACAACTCCTCCAGTCAACAAAATGGCAGTGTGACTTACTTGGCCTAGGTTGTATCTGTATGAAATCGAGGAAATTAAATCCTCCTCTCTAAGCTTTGACAACCTTGAAGTGATTTGACTCCTCTCATTTATATAAAGAGGGTACATTCTTGAACTGGCAATAATAAATGCAAGAATAACACAAAGTACAACATCAAGTTGGTATCCTAATGAGAGACCAGTTTCTTTATGGTGTGAGGTTCATGGTTAAATGAGAAAAAAGCATGTCAACAAAGAGATCTTTTGACAAGAACATATACAAAGTTAAGCGTATTACTGTTAAAAAGTAACCAGTGGCAGTCACAGCATATTAAGTGTAGATAATCAATATTATCTCAATATTATTTACGTTCTATCCCAGAGAACGTAATGTTTTTGAGGCAGCAGACTTGCAGTACATAAAGGCGCCCAAAAAAATGTATTGTGGCAAGTGAGTCGTTATCATAAAAAAGACTACAGCTCTTTAAAAATGAAAATTGCTTTCTTTATTAACAGCCACTATCGGTTCAATGTTGGCAGTGGCACAGACAAGGAAACCAACAATCTACATGACACTCACGTTTACTCAGTTACAACATTTAAAATTAACATAGATACCCAAATACACATATTAATTCACACAAGATAAGTGCAGTGTGGTACGAAGAACGCCTACTGCTGACCAATCCCATGCCGTCACATTACGTCAGCCAGTTGTTGACAGTGGGTGGGATCACTGCTCATAAACCGTCGTATTGCTGAAACGAGGTAGATTACATTTGATGTATGTGGCTACCGTTCTCCTGGAGGCAAATAATTCACACCATCTGCTATTCTATAATGACATTTAAATTCTAGCCCTAAAAATAGATGACCCCATTTCTTTAGATGTATTTTTTTTTTTGGAAAAAACATAGTCTTATATTTGTCAATATGTATAGGAAAATGATAGGCATATCGTATCACCACGGATCATGTGTGTATTGAACTGTCGGGGGCGTCCTGAACGGTGCAGTAATGTACCGTTTACCGTTACACCCGTAGTAAATGTGTGTCTTCGGTTTTACGTCACAGTTACTCTCCAGTCCCAGCAACACCTTTGTGGAACCGACCCTTCTGCATTGAAATTTTGAATAAAGCTGGAACTGCACTGTAACTAGTGTCTCTTTGCAGTATGAGTCAAGTATGACCCGTTTCTTTTTTCCTGTATTGCATCTGTAAAACCTAATAATAACATTTTCAAATGTACCTTTTACTTGGAAGCAAACTTTGTGTCATGTCTATTCTCAGCCTTATTCTGATGCGCACACTTTATCAGGGTTTCTCAGAGTGGTAGGAAGTCGGTGATCGTTTTGGATTTCTTGCATTTCCAAGTTTAATTACCTTCTAAGGTGCCAGAGATGGCATGTTTGGTCCTTGCTGTCGTCATTGAACAGTTGTTTTCCCCAAGCAGAAACATGATTTTCACATTGCTCAGCATGTCCTCATACTGTGTCTATGGCCGCTAATGCGAGTAGGGTACTTTGAAAGCTTGGCTTTCCTCTTGCACATGTAGAATGGAATGCATGGCCTTCTAGCCTGCGTATCAGGTAGGAGGCCTGAGTATTTGATAGTGAAACTTGAGGCTCTCTCTCCCCATCTCCCGCTTCTCTCACCAAGAGGCCTCCTATGTACACGGGCTTACTCTCCCACTGCAAGGCATCTCAGGAATCCTGCTGGTTCGGCTCAGTGGGCCTGTTCTGTGTTCATTCCATTTCTTTGCAACTATTGGCCGGATTAAATAATTATTATTTTTTTAACACTGATTCTCCCCCCCCGTAGCTTGTTCTTTGCACGTAATGGATGCTCCAATTCGGGCCGTGTAGCTGACAAACGGGATGCGCAGATGGGAAGCTGTTCAAATGATCTGTGCTTTCATTAAGCCTGTTACGCAACTCCCGCCCATCCATTAACAAAGGAAGCGTTGCATTATCCCCTCCGAGGGTGGGGAGACAGACGATACAGATGACAAATGGCAGCGAGGTGAAAGGTGACTTGTGTGTTGCTCTGGAAGCGCTGATGCCAGAACCTTGGGTTAGGAGCCTCGGTCTAGTGGCGCCGGTGCCAGGACTGGGCAGGGGTTAGTCACAAGATTGCCGCCTCTTAGTCTAGTCTGTTAATATTTCTGAGTCTCTAAATATCACACTGAGAATTAGGGCTTTTTTATGGGGAGTGAGAGTGTTGATCATGAGGTTTGTGGGGCTAGCGTATCATGCAGACTGATCCTAAAAAAATACTCATTGCTGATCACATGCCTTCTGTTATGTCTAACAGTCTAAGGGCAGCTCTTCTGGAATTTTAGCATTCACCAAAGTTTGGTCTTTGATGCTGATCAACAAATGGATCTACACTCAGATTTGCTGGATCATAATTATCCCCGTTATTGGCAGCATAACAAAGGCTGTGCCTCTTATTGATATTCCTCGCATCCTCATTAGTTGTTTTGTGTTAATCACTCAACTGTGTCAAACTATCAAAGTCCTGGTTCCCAAAACGCTGATTTTTGGGCAGCAATTGATCATTCAAAGTAATTATTTTTCTCCTTTCTCTCAATATTAGCTTTAGCCCAGTGCTAGGGAAATTCCTATAGATTGATTTATGTTCTTTGGCCACTAGGGGGAAGCATAGAGAAAAGCTCAACCAGCAGTCTATAAGTCTTGTATCCTCAATAAACGGTCTTTACGTCAGTATTTAACTCATGCATTCCTCTGTTCCGGTAACGTGAGGGGGGTCATGTGAGGCCGACGTGTCCTCCACTCTTAGCGCCTGTGCTGCTCCCCT
Source organism: Stomatorhinus ivindoensis (assembly GCA_019775895.2). Classification (NCBI taxonomy): domain Eukaryota; kingdom Metazoa; phylum Chordata; class Actinopteri; order Osteoglossiformes; family Mormyridae; genus Stomatorhinus; species Stomatorhinus ivindoensis. The sequence goes on from JABFEB020000113.1 coordinate 17,298,255, forward strand.
TCTTTGTTCCAGGTGGGCTCTGGACCGTCTTCACACTCGGGGGTGCCGGAAGCAAGCTCCACCCAGACCAAGAGCAGCAGCCGCTGCCTCTGCCCAATCAGAGCCTGCTGTTACTGTTGGTCTTGGCCAACTTGTCCGATGGGCCCGACTGGCCCAATCCTTACCGACAGGCCATCAAGTCGTTCAAGAACACGCAAGGTGGGTGGCTATTCGCTCCCCCCTCCCCGCAGCGCGGCTCTTTCCTTTGTGATTCAGCAGCCGTCATTTACGGATTCCCCGCCAGTCTGCCTGCTTCCTGAGTTTACATCATGCTATTGTTTATTTTTCCAGAGTTTACTTCTGTTGGTTTTTTAAGTTGATGTGGCAACGTGGCTCCGTGTCATTGCTAATTTAAAGGGACACGTCCGGAACATTCTGCTGGCCTGGATTACTGGCTTTGGCTGTTATTTAACTGTCCAGCTTTTATGCACATTTTATTTTCTGCTAGCAGTTAGTTCCATGATACACTGAGGAATGCTAGGAAAGATTCTCATGTACTTGAATTTTTCATTTATGCTGTTGTGGTTTAAATTGCTTGGCAAAAATGAGTTAGCTTCATAGAAGTTTGTTTGTTTATTTATTTAAAAGGGTTTTTCTTAATCCAAGCAGTTAATCTGGACAAAATATGGTGATGCGGTTAAAAAGATGGTCATCAGTGTGTTCCACACCATCCTGTCCACGTGGAGTAATGTGCTTCGTCCTGTTGCATTGGACTTTTGGTCATAATACTTAAATAATATTTATATTTACAGAGTAATTGTACTTCAGGTTGACAGGGAATTATTTTTCTACTCTATATATTTATATTGATGATGTTTTTTGTTACAGCTTGCTGAAACCAATTGCTTTGAAAGAGAGAATAGCTGCACTAATAATGTGATATTCGGTTAAGTTTGGAGAGCACTCCTGACCCTAAATGCACCCTGTCACTTTCAGATACTTCGTCTATCCCATCACCGAACCCACACGCCTTCCAGATCAACTTCAACAGCCTGTACACGGCCCTGTGTGACCAGCAGAGGTCGGATCAGGCCACTCTGCTGCTGTACACGCTGCTGCACCAGAACACCAACGTGCGCACCTACGTGCTGTCCCGCACCGATATGGAGAACCTGGTGAGCTGGCGCCCCCGGGGGCTTCTCCTCTGCTTTTCACATTCACGTCCAAGCTCCAGCTGACCCGACTCCCTGCATCCTGCTCTTCCGCTGCTTATTCCCCTCGGAACTCAAGCACACTTATGCAACTTCCCCCGCTTCCCCATTCATAGCTTTTCTGCACCATGAATTTTGTATTAATTATTGAGCTAATATTTTGTTTGCTGATGGTCTGATCGCGCTATAATTTTGAGTGTTTTCATACCCTTGTCTTTAATTTGGGAATGATTGGTGCAGTCTTATTATTTGAAACAACATTATTAGTGTTCTATAGTAATTAATGCAATTGAAATTTCTACAATAGAGCTGCATGTCAGGGTCAGGGTGATTCCGAGTTTTGACCGTATTTGTGCCAGTGAGCGTGGCTGTCTGGTTGGAGCTCTGTGCCATCACCACATTTCTAAACACTTCCCTGCAATGATGACACTAGCATTCCCGTTCACAAACATTACTCAGTCTCACTGTTCACCAACAAATTATTTCACAATGTCTCCATACATGAAGCACATCATTTCAGCGTCTATCAGTCACTTTTGATATCCATGACTCATTGCAGCATAAATGGATTTTCCAAAAAAAGTTACATTTATGGATATTTTTGTCTGCAATGGAACTGTCAACTATTGACACCATATTAAACAACAATGATCAAGTGGTTCAGTTGTTTATATATATATTTAGCTCCTGAAAATGTTTCTTAACTGAGCAGAGATTCCAGTGAGCTCTCCTGAAGCAGGAGCTCTGTGACAGTGAGACTCTGAGCTGATGTAATGGATTGGCACCCAGGGAAAGGTGTCAGTATGCTGGGGGGTGATCTTGGGCACCGAGGCTGCGCTATTGGCCCATGGTCACTCCCACTGACATAATGGGACACAGGAGATGGCTGAAGAGTCAGAGCTCACCAGCTCTTAAGTACCTTCCTGAGCACATCAGCCATTTCCCCTGCAGTGACATTTTTCCCCCCACTCACCTGTGCTCCTGGGAGGTTTTATTTGACTCATTAACCAATCAGGTGCATCGACTGCTGGTGAGCTTAGCAACACGTCTACATTTCCTGCTTATATGCAGCAAGGTGCTGTGAATTGGAATAGTTTCCATAAAAAAGTGTTCTAAATTCATGTTCTACTGTAGATGTGTGGCATCTTGCTGTGGGCATACGGGGTAGGTTATACTCATGGTATTTTTTTGTTCTGCTGACATGTTTGCAATGCCGCGTTTCTCGCCCGTGTCTGATGTCATGGCAACAGGCAGTCTTTGAGCCTGGCGTTTTGGACGCGGTCACAAAGATGTGCCCCGTGCGCTTGATGAGCGGGGGTGGTGGTTCCACACGCGTGTTCTCTCACCGCGGCCTTCTCGTCACAGGTCATGCCCATCCTGGACATCCTTTACCACGTGGAGGACAGGAACTCTCACCACGTCTATATGGCCCTCATCATCCTCCTCATCCTCACAGAGGATGACACATTCAACCGATCCATTCATGAAGTTGTGAGTATGCGTGCATTACAGAAATCGTTCTGGTTTAACCTAATTTTGCAGGTAGTTGATTAAAAAAAATGTGGCATCTTTGATTGATTTCGCCTAATTAAAATTACATGCGATTGATATTTAATTTAGCAAACAGATGTGTTGGTTTTCAAGCCAAAGCCTGCAGTGCAGCTGTGGTCTTTTTGCCAGGCATCTGTCAATAAGCAGCTGAATTTTGGGATAATCCCATCCAGCTCAGCTTCAGTCGGCGTTGTGCATGGAAGCGTAAAGTGTTTTTGAAATCTGGCCCCACACATGTCGTTGTCAACGTTAAGATGAGGTTGCATGTTTTTATAGCTAAATAATCACCTTTGCACAGTAAGCAACATAACATAAAACAGGTAAATCAAATATGATTTGACAGCTTATTTTAATAGCATCCGCCCCACGCAGCTCCATAAATGGACACAATCAGCTACGTTTGCCTCTCATGTGTCTCTTGCATTAAGGAAAACAAGTAAGCTTTGATAATTCTTAGAAGTCTGATCTTGTCTCTGTGGTTATGTTTACTTTAAGTAAGCAGTCTATTATGGGAAATGAATGCACTGACTTTTTCTTATGCGTTTATTAGTAACTTTCGTGCTTCATATCTTGTTCTTAGTATTACCCAATCAGTCAGAACTTACCAGCGTGATTGTCCATACATGAATTTAAGTTTATAACTAACAAAATACTATTATTCCTTATCTTATTTTCTATAAATATTGTTTCTTATCAAAATGTTAATTTGTGTCTTTCCCCCAAGATCCATTGAAGGTACATTTCACTTGTGTTACAGGGGTATTCTTATTTCTACTTTATACTTTGTAACATTTTTTTTTTTTTTTGCATCAGTCCATGTGTGCATTATCAAATGCAGATATCCATCATTAGTGTCATATGGGCTATACGTTTTTATGTAAAACGTATACCAGCAGCATATGGCGGATATACTTGCTACCAGCTTGATGTTGACGCTTCTCTGTAGTTTTGTTTTGACAATCTTTCACACCATCAGTCGCCAAGCATTCAACGCTAATGAAATATTTGTTTATATGCAATATGGTTCCGTCTTGTACAGTCATGTCTTGATAATAGACATGCAGCAATTGTGCCATTTGGAGGAATGACAGCATCACAAACCTGATGGTCTGTGAAAAGCGTGCTCTCTGAAGCTCTCTACAGCCTCTTCCTCCAGTGGGCTTTCAGCGTGTTATGTTTAATTTATATCTGCTGACATGTATGAAGCCCCATTCGTTTTATGTTAGATCGAGGGCTGGAAAGGGGCCAGGTTTCCACACATTCTGCATGTTAAAAAGTAGCTTTGGGAAGAGGATCTCCATTCAGTCTGTTTTTATATACATGGTGAGAGATTTAGCTTTTGTATACTCTGTCTCAAATCACTGTAGAAATGTGCGTTATTTTTACGGAATACAAAACCTGTCAGATAAGTGTTGTGACTATGCAGATAACCTATAGCTTGTATTTGGTCTGTCAGTGTTATGGTCCTGCCGGAAAAATGTGGGCAGTCTCTGTAGACTGAGAGCTGAAATCTGGGTGTTTTCTGGTTTTCATCTACTTTTGGAGAGCATTTGTGTGCACTGCATGCAGGGTACAATAGACCGTATTCCTGTGTAACTTGTGTAGACCGTATTCTGGTTTAATGTATCACAGTCCCAAATGAAAATATGAGACCTAAAGCCCTGGAAATATGTTTTCTCTCACCTGATTTTTGAACAAGAACCATGGCTTTTCCCCCATTCTCAGTCGTCTTTATTGTAGCAGCCATTCTTCTGTGAATTAATGAATTTAATTGTAGACTGGCTTCTGTATTTTTTAAAGGCAGGCTGTTTAAATAGTTGCTAAGTAGTCTGATAAGATAGCAGTATAGTTGCTGCAGTTTGCAAGCTGTTTGAGATCATTAAGTTGAAAAGTATGCCCCTTGGTCTCATCAAGGGTGGTGCTCCGTTAGGGGACTGAATCCAGTCTAATGAAATATACAAGCAGAAAGTGACACTTGTTCTACTGGGTAGGCAAATATGGCCACAGCACCCTGTGTTTTTTATGGAGCGCCGTCGTTCTTGGTTTCTTCAAGGTCCTCGTTTTTACGTATTAAGCTTCCTTTGAGTTGTTTTCTTCACTCGGCAAGCATGGGCACGTCTGCTTCTGCTGAGAGATGTCGCTCTCCAGCCCACATCACCCAAACCCGCCTTGGCAGTGCCACTAATTACAGGTCATTCACTACCAGCTACGGCAAACTCAGCTCCATTTCTGCAATTCAGGTTTCCTTTGTGTCATGTTACGAAGGCGTATTTCGCATTGTTAATTCTGGTTGATACGGAAGAGAAACATTACATTAGCGCGGTAGTATGCCTGGAATGTGCGAGGGTTTTTGAGTATTTGTATTTTAGGACATTAATTTTTGACGTCCTTCAGAGTAAGCAGCCATGATACATAACAATCACCGCAAAGCCCTTGACTTGTGCAGAAATGTAGATAAATGACATGTGGCCACAGCTTATTCTTAATGCTATTAATTTGTTACATTGCAATGAAACACATTCAGATTTGAAGCACTGAGATGTTTAGTTTTTAGTTGTGTTTTGTTGTGATTTTTGCTGGTATCACCTGTAGTGATGTCAGAATACTTTATAATGCAAATATGAGATTTACACATTTGTCTTTACAGCTGGAAAATGGAAGGTTTCGATTATAGAGTGCGCTGCTGTAGTGCATCAATTAAAAAAAAAAAAAGCGTGATTAATGTCAGCATTATTTTAGCATTTCAAACCTCTGTGACTAACCAAACCAAGTGAAGGAGAGTAAACAAGCGTGAAATCAGAACCCTGGCTAATCCTCTCGGGCTCACTCTGTTTGGCGTAATGAAGAGAAGCAGGCCCTATCTAGTTACACAAAAATGATTTCATGCTATTTCTCTCCTAATTGAATGCATTTATAATGTTACAACCCTTGATGTATTAAAGTGTTTTTTTCTCTTAAATTCTGAACTGGCTTTCTTAGCAGTGCAACATTAATTTTGAAATGTTTGCATGTGTGTGTATGTTGCATGAATTTTGTATTGTTGCATGCATAGTGGTAAGTGGATGAACTGTGTCAAAAGCAATTTAAAGTCTGTCGTGCATATCTAATCTCAAGGTGCATGTGAGGTCAGTAAGCCTTTCATTCGCATGGTTTAAATGTAGCAACAGCAGGACCCCTGAGTCTTACACAGGAAGCATAGCCTTCATGTCTGTAAATACCACACATGGCTGTGCATCGCGATCAGCACTCATTGTTCAGTTACTCGTATATAAATGCATATTAGCACAGCCATTCTTTTTATCCCTAAAATAACATTTCACACAGCCTCAAACCAATCAGTGTTTACAGCTTCCAATAACTTGACTACCGTTCGAACAGAAGACTACAGCGTCTTTTGGCTCACTACCACACCAAAAACCAGCCTCCACGATTCCTATAGAGACTGGCATCTGAGCACAGTTCGTCATTGTGAGAACTCCCCTGGAATTAACTGTGAGAAGAGTTAGCAGCCAGTAAGGCCTGTCACCCACACATTCTGACGGTTGATAGATTTGCTGTTGCACTTGAGTCTACAGCACAAAAAGATGTAAAAGAGGATCCACTTGAACAGGCATCCAATGAGTGTTGGAGGATTTTACCAAAATCATGTGACATTTTTTGGATTCATTAATGTATTTCCTTCCACTCAACCTTTTTCACACTATGTTCATTTCATTTTGTTCCCTTCCCCCCCCAGCTCTCCAAAGCCCTTGGTGTGCATCAGTTGCCCCCCCCCCCCCCCATCGCCCCAGATGCCATTAGGTCCTTTTCCTCAATCATCTCTAAATGCTGCAGCCAGAGTTTTTGTAGCTCAGCATTCTGGAGTCTGCATTTGTGACCAGATTTCTTGACCAATCAGAAAGCATCCTAAACAGCCGCATCACATTTTAAAAATTGATTTTAAAAGTGTTTTGAAAATTGATTTATTAAAGCATTTGTGTTTTACCTATGCATGTAGATATTCACATAGGTATGTAACAGATTGCGTGCATGCATGTATTTTAGCTCATTTTATTAATACCTTGCTATAACATTTTATTAAAAATCCATTTGCAGCCGTGTTTTCCAGTGTAGTTTTACTGTAAAATTCAATGCCTCCACCCTCAAACTCGCTAATAAGACACAAGTGGTTGCCATAGATGACTAGTAGTTTTAATCAAACCTTTTCAGAGCTGCTTAATTACAGCTTGCGTGCCAAAATTAGCATGTGTTGTGCCAACACCCACTCAAAGCCAGTCTAAAACTGCAACACCAGGGGTTAGTTTTGTGATCTTCTACCATAAGCAAACAACAAATGCTTATAATAATATCTATACTTACAAAGTATATGGCATGTTGCAGCAGATGTGTATGCTTGTATAAAGCCTTGCTTAAAGAGTTCAAATAGTAGACTGTGGGGTTTATTTTTGTTATTTCATGTAATGCAGTTTGTTTAGCCGATGCTTTTATCCACCGTCAATGACAGCTTGCAATTATACGTTTTTACTTATTTAGATAGCTGGGTATATTTTGCTAAAGGGTTTCCTGGATTGCTGAACCGGAAATCATTGTTGGTCACGAGAGTATGTGCTTTTCTATCTGCTGCCTTAAGTAAACCTTATGTTTGATGTCAAGTACGATGACACTAAATTAGCGGAGAGAATAAAAACTGGTTGTTATACTCTTGAGATAAAAAATTGCAGTTACAGTATGTTGCAAGCCAGACCTTTTATGGGTTTGTTTTGCGAATATAATGAACGTTAGATCAATTGTGATTTAAAATTTTGTCATTTATGCAACTAATGGTTGACCTCTGCTGGGCACAGCATTTGAATTAGCGCGTCTGCGTTTCCCTCAGGTACTCTGGCTGCTAACTGTACCTT
>JABFEB020000113.1:17312546-17324528 GCA_019775895.2 Stomatorhinus ivindoensis
GCATCACCTGCGTTAGCAATTAAGCTAATGCATCTCAGTCCTTTGGATTTTGTGAAGAGAGAACTACTAAAGGTAGTTTCCAGCTGAATTGCAGTGATGATCTTTGAGTGTTCTGCTAGGTGAAACACAAAACTGTACAGTGAACTCTTGCCGAAGTGTCCCAAGGTGAGTGGCATTTGCAGTGATCGTTCCTACTTTTGCTTTATCATCCTCCCAAGATTTTTATTCTGAAGGTTTTTCATAAAGGTGCCTCTTAAACTGATACATCTAATCGCTTCATGTTTGATCTTTCGACACAAAAACTGTAAATGCAAAAGAACTCTAATTGTATCAGGCTGATCATGGCTGGCTTATGTTTTGTTATATTCAGCAAACTATTTTAGTGATTCAGTCTGTGTGACTTTTTTTTGCACCTGTGAATGAATGTATTTTGTTTCGCCGTGGCTGAGTGACAAAGTTCTGTTCTATATGTAATTCTATACTATAATTCTGTTCTGTAAATGTCACTTTATAATTCTAACTCTATAACTCTAAAGCAGATTCAAAAGATTTAAGGTAAGAAATTGTGGTTTCTTGGCACTTTCAGCGTTGTCTTGTGATGTGCTTTCTTCTTAAAATAAAACAATATTTGCATTTTGCAATAGATACCCCCCCAACCTTTGGATGGATGGATGGATGGATGGTTTTGCAATGAGCTGGAGCACATCCATTATTTTTTAGCAAATGATTTGTTTGCAAAAAAGTGAATTGCATTTCTGCTCTGGTATATATTACGTTAAATATAAGTAATTTTTGTGGAGAATTGTTCCACAGTAGAATGATTCCATGACATCAGTTAAGTTTAACACCAGTTCTTGTTAAATGTTTTACATGAAGTAATCTCAGCCTTTGTAATGTATGAATAATCATTCTGGAGTAATTCATAATTATTTTTGCCATGTGCAGTCAGGCCATCCTCATATATTGTAAGCTTTATAGTTGTCCAAGCTAAATAAGAAGTGGTTTCAGATGGGGTCTTGGGCTGCCTAAATGAAACCCTTCCAGACTGGAGCTCCACAGTGTGTTGCTGTAATCCGCAAGCCAGCAATCAGAGAACATAATGACTACAAGCTGTTGCAGTGACTGCCGTTCTGCAGAGAGCGGGAATAAAAACGTGAATGGGCAGCTTTTGTTTTTGAGAGGAGACAGTTGTTTAGGGTGGGCTGCATCCAGACCACACGGGCCAACATTCCCCCGCGCCATAGTCCTGTGCGGGCACAGTCTTATCACGGCACCTCCGGCTGGGAAGACCACACATACTCACAGAGAATCCTTGTTTTCTCCCCTTCACCAGCAGTTTTTTTTTTAAATAACAGAGAGGGGAAACAGACAGAAATGTCCTGGGAGTGAAGCTTTCTTTATTGGGGCGACCATGAGATTATCCTAATTCCAGACTCCGAAACCCAGCATTTAAAAAAAAAAAAGGGGGTGGGGGAAGTGAGTTGAAGAACTTCCTCTTTTTTTACATCCTTCTTTCTGTCTTCCAGTTACACCAGCCGCCACATGCGGAGGTACTTGTATGTGTTGGACAGTATGTATTTCCCCGGCACCGGCTGCAGGCGACTAGAGCACTGTCTGGGTCCCGTGGGCGACGCGGGGGAGGAGCTTGCACACTTGACTTGCTCATTGGTTCTCAGGTCCTATGCTTCCAGGTTAACAAGCTCCGCCCTCTCACCTCTCCTGTAACTGGCTGTTGCATGTTGACGTGCTGCTGCCTGCATGATTGCTGACCTGTATTTGGGCTCCATTGTTTTTCTCTTTCTTTGTACATTATATTAAGCCAGAATTCATCCCGTAGTCAGATGGTTGTTAATTCATTGCTTAAATGTCTTGAATGAGAAGTACATTTTCTCAGATTCATCCTTGACTTAAATTTTAACAGTCCTTCATTTTTAAAAGGTAGCTTTGAAAGATTGTGGACTAGTTAGATGTTTTGCATCGTGTACCTTTGTAAATGCGTATCTGTATTCTGCTTAAATGCCTGTTATATGGCTTGTATGTATAATGTGTAATTACGTTTAAGACGCCAACCAATGGTAAAATTCCTATTCCAATTAAGAAATGATTTCTGAATATTTTAGTTAATCTTAAATGAATTCTAAGGCAAATCCTTATTAAAATAAATTTAAAGTAAGACTGATATAAAGAATCATTCAAGAATCAGTGCAGGCAGGTCTATGCATGAGAGTGTGCATACATTTGGTGAGGGATTTAACTGTCATTTACATAGATACCAACTTTGGTCAGCTGGCTAGCGTGAGATTTTCAATTAGACAGGTCTGCACACACATTTACATGTATGTAACTATTTTATTACTTTTTACCTAGTCTGTAGGTTTTGTAAACTACCCCAATGCTCGTCAAAGGCATCCATGTTGTCATTTAAAGTAGACGCTAGCGAATTGATCATATGCAGTTTGTCCAGAGCTGTGAATTCCTCGCTGCACGGACACAAATTTGGAGTGCAGCAGGCATTCGTCTGCGGAATCGCAGAGTGACGTCATGCGCATCATAAACATTCCAGCGGACACATCCACTAGTGCTCATACGGAGAAGTATGAACCAGCCTTTTTGAAACTGAGAGCTACGTCATGGGTTCTGAGACATATGAAGAGTTACCTGTTTGATACACTTCTTTAACAAATTTGCTCAGTATAGTAAACGTGTTCTGAATGCTTTTTTTTTTTAAGATTCTAATTTTCAAATCTATATAAATGCAAATATGAGTGAAGAAAAATAGCAACAGGATGGAATTAAATTTTAGGTGCTGTTCACTGGTGATTTGTGTGATGTTTAGAACAGGTCCGTGGGCGACTCATGTGGTCCTTGGGGGCATCCTGGTGCCCGCGGGCGCCGTGTTGGTGACCCCTGCTTTAGAGCGATTAGTTAATTAGTTAATGTGGACACAGCCTGATGATTGGGTTGAACACAGAAAGCGTGTATATATGATCTCTAATGTAATCAGTGTACATTTTGAGGTGGACTTGTTTTGTGTAGAAGTTCAGCGTGTGGCCCAGCAGGCTATGCCTTTGTGCCTGTGATCGGAGGGTCGCTGGTCTGAGCTCAACCACAGCAGGACAGTCACATGTCTGCCGGCCCTTTAGCAGGGGCCCTTAACTCCCAACTCCATGGGGCCCCTGCAGGCAGCTGCCCTTCGCTGCCAAACTTTCACCTCTCTCACCTACATATCTGTCTGTGTGCCATGGAGAGCAAGATGGGGTAGGAGGAAGGAGAATTTTCCCATGGTGGTCAATAAAAGTGTCAACATTATTAATGTTATTGTTCACTATGATTATAAATAATAATAAGTATCATTAATATTGTCTCTGTTTATCTGTCTTACTATTTTTTAAGCCTGTTTTCTTGTATATGCGAAATGTTATGCATCCAAGACGCATAATCCAGGTTCCTTTCTCCATATGTAAACAGTGCTGCAAAATTGATTACTAGTTTTCTACTCTGATGTTGGGTTTTACAAAAAAATGTTTATTCAGTGTGTATTAAGTCTGTTAATCCAACATCATTAAGCGTATCCAGGGAATTTGTTAATAAATACTGCTATCATTTGATTTAATCTCTGGCATTTTTCTCATGTTCTGACTTTCATATTTTAATCATAGAAATTTTCTCATTAAGATTTGGCTGGTTTTATGTTTCTTGGGTCATTAGAGTCATTTGGTCATTTGGAAGTTTTGTTACCGGCTGTTGCACAATGCAGAGTATTTGCCCAAATGATTGTAATAATGTGATTTTTATGTCGCAAGTCATTTGTTTAGGAGGAAAAAGGAGGAAAATATGTCTAGAAATGAGTTTTTCTTTTTCTTTACAAATATTTGTGAAGTGAAATTTCTTATGTTCAGGGCTCTGGTTTTTAAAAGTGCCTGTTGGGCTGCGTGTGATTCATAGCTTTATTATGCAGTTTCAAACAAATAGAATTCAGCATTATTATGCAAAAAATTATTAAATTAAATGGTACATGATGAAAGATTTTCCCTGCGACCCTGTCCAAAATAGAATGGAAGATGTTTTAGTGGATGAGTTAAATATTCTTGCTGTAATTCTTTAAACATTTAAATTTCGCATGTTTTGGTCCTGAATGACCTCCTATTGAGAGTTAGAATCTGCCTTATGTTTCATATTAGCTTTTCTCTTTTCTAAAGCTTGTATTTCTAACCAGGTTTTCGTGTGTTTGTTGGAAAACCGTCAAAGCTGACACTTGCCGGTGCCGTTTCGAAGGGCTGCGCTTACTCTGCCGCTCCATAAATCCCAGCGGCACGACCAGTGCGTGTGACACTCAATGAGGGCTCACTTTGCGGCTTAATCAATCTTAATGAGCCAGCAAACATAACACCTCACCCCTTTTCATCACTTGAATAGCCTTAACACATTTACAGGTGTATTTTAGACTTACTTTACTGCATTAAGTTTATTTTTACATCTTTGCCAACTGTTCAGTGTTCGGTAATTGAATATATTCCTGTCATGAAGTTTACTAATCTGTTATGTTGTCAGGGAGACAGAAACTCAGCCTTATTATCTGCCAGAGTGAGGGGGATTTTTTTTTTGTCCATTCTGTTGATTTTCTGTGAGTAGTTTTTTCCATCTGTGCACCCACTAGGCCGAACTATCGCAAGTTGTTTAGATATTTGAAGAAGCTTCATCTAGGCTGGATGTATGGAGTAGATGGGCTGGTGAGATATCCAAAGAACTAAATATTTCGGGGGTTGAAACGTCTGTTCTGTTTGCTTTTACAGAAATTCAGACTCAAATATGTCATGCAGGGATTTTTTTTTTTACTTAGTCAATGTCGAGAGAGAGAAAAATATTTCCTAAAGCAGTATCAGATGTATAGTATTTTTATTTGAACAGATCTGTCTCTAATATATTAGCGAACAGTCCAAGCAACAATGTGACATGAAGAATTTTGTATTTCTAAGATTTTCTACCAGCCCTTGCATAGTCACTTTCAAATGTGCCCAGCCGCTGTGTTGTGCTATGTGTTACGAAAATCGTACAAATATGTTGATGGAGGTCCCCAAAAAGTCACCTCCAGAGTCCATTTTACTTCTGTTTTCTCTATTAATATCAACAGTATATCTGCTGTTTCTCTTCAGTTCAATATTTGCAAGAATAATTGATGTTCAGTGGAGTATGTTGAGACAGGGTGTTTGAAGAATTGCAGTTGATGCAATTGATTGATGTGGATTACAGCCAGAGGTGGGTAATTCAGGTCTGGAGAGTAAAAGTCCAGACCAAGATTTTGTCTCAGACAACCAGTTGGGCAAACTGTGATTGTGACAAACAAAGTCCTGGTCTGGACTTTTACTGTCTGGACCTGAACTACGCATCTCTGATAACAGCTTTAGCCAGCTGACTGTGCCCAGTAACATACCATAAAACTGTACTGTCTTAACACCCAGAATGTCTAGTCAATGATGCATCTAATGGCATGACTTTTGAGGCAACAGCTGTAGAGGTTAATGAGATCAGTGCAGAATTCTAAAGACGTGGGCTGTCTGTTGGTCCTCAAGGACCCGGTTGGGAAACGCTGGTTTAGCGTTTAGGGTTAAATAAGGTCAGCTGAGTGAAGCTAGGTGCTGGAGGTGTGTGCTTGTCAGGTGTGGATACCTCTTCGCAATTTTGCGGCCGTGGTCATATGTTGTGATAATTGTTTGAAGACTTTGTTACCTTGTTCTATGTAGACCACTTTATGTGTGGATACCAGTTTGCCACAGGCCTGGATGACTTGATCTTTCTGGTCAGCAGTTTTCTTTATCAAAATATGAGTAATTTAATGCTAAGCACTCAATGAGTTTTTTTTATTTTACTTTTGTGTATCAGTTTTCTTTTTTCATCATAGATGCATTATGATTGTCAGTGTATCATCCAGGACCTAAACATTATGTTCATAGATTTTTAAATGTCCTCATGCACTGAGAGCTTCAAATCTGCATGGCAGTTCAGTATTTTCGTTTTGCATATGGTTGGTCTAGCAGTGATGTGTAACGTAAACATCTCGTAGCTTTTCTGTAGCACGCATTTCTTTTTTTATGACGGTTGACTCACTTGGCTTTTTGCTCCTTGTGCCTGGCATGCCGTGCTGCATTGATCGTCAGTATGATTATCGCCAGTGGGGTTACCCCTGCGTGGGGGTTACCCCTACCAGCTGCCATATCATCTCTGACACTTTGGATGTGTGCTGTCCTCCATGACTGGTGAAAGACATGTTCAACTCTATACATATGCTGCCATAGATAGTTTTTGTGAATTTGATTTAATTTCATCTGAGACGGATTTGTTCTCCGATCTTCTGAATGAGAACTAAGACCCCTGCACCTGCAAGTCAAGGCTAAATGCACGATAGCTATTTTGCACTGTATGTTGTGTATAGTGCACCTTCTGAAAAATGAAAAAGATTTTTCTCACAGCTATGCTGTAACTTAGAACAAGAATTACATTAAAATTACATTAAAATTTGAATTCAGCTTTAATTTTGTTCCATGTTAATAAAATGCAAATTTACGTCTATTTCAGTAGAGATCAAAGAGTTGATTTGGTTATTCTCCCTTTGCTACTATTCTTTTTAGTGAATCCAAAGCCTGTGTTCCATTGCTATTGTTCCCCAAGAGAGAACTTGCTCTGTACGCAGCCACACATTTAAGACTTAAGAACATTCTATAGGTTTTTACTCTGCAAGCACAGTAGATCAGAAGATCTCAAATGGACGGAATTATGTCTTAAAGAACATCAGTTATTGTTTGGTAAAATATGGCCGCTTTTCCACTGCCACCGAGACCCGAGTCATACCCAAGGTGTAAAGTTGGCTGTACCCAAGCCGTACCTGAGCCGTACCTGCGCCGTACCTGCGCTGACATGGGAAGTGTGACCAAGTCTAGCTGGTTGTGCCACCGCCACCTGATTGGTCGAAATGCTTGGGAATACCGGTGATCTGCATCAGTATGTATGGATTATCTGAAGCATATATTCTATATATTATTTGTTATTAGTAGTCTAGCACATCACAATGTGCCGGTGTATTCCCGATAAGTCAGAATTTGAAAATTTCCTATTCGATACAGTACTATGGCACTGCCAAACAGAATGGATTCATAATGCGGATTTACACAAGTGAATGCTAATCCTGCTAGCGTTCGATGCTGGCATAACACGGCGATTCCCGCAGACGTGCAAGTGGAAATTAGCACACGGTAAATCATGATGTACACCTTGTGAACAGTAAATAAGCGTCTCTGGTTTTACGTCACTGTCGCTCTCCAAACCCGGCAACGCTTTGACCGAGCCGACCCTTCTGCAGTGGAAAACCAAAGCGAGCCGGAACCATGCCGTAACTAGTCTCTCTTCACAGTACGGCTCAGGTACGGGTCGGTTCCCATATGCCAGTGGAAAAGCACCATATGTAAACATATATAAATATATATTTTATACTATTTTACTTATATTGTTCTGGATCTTAACAATATTAGAAGTATTTCTCTTCTTTTGTAAAATAACATACGGCTCTGACTTGATTATGAATCAGATGCTCAAGCATGTCCTTTCTCCCTCCTTCTCTTGTCAGCCTGTTTGCACTGTTGTCCAAGAAGCACAATAAGGTTCTGGAGCAGGCCACGCAGTCCCTGAGAGGTCCCATGGGCCCAGAAGGCAACGCCGCACTTCCAGACTATGTGAGTCTCACAGTCTTTGCTGTATTTTTATTTTATAATGTTAATTATTTGACTTTTACTAAATTAAATATGATTTAATAATGTGCGTTTGTTTTTTTTCTTCTTTTAAAGATCTATGCTCTATATTATATTAGGCTAATTGAGTTATAAGAAATCGACCCAAGCTGATTGTACAACAACCTTTTGCATTGTCTCACTATGGGGCTGTATTTGCATTTATTTACATTTTCAGTGTTTTGCTCAGACGCTCATTGCAAATAATACATGGTTTATACATCCTGTAATAAGCACAATAATCATAGAAAACATAGAAAATACTGTTCGCAAGATGAATAAAATACCAAACAAGCTATAGGAATGTTACAAATAAAACGAAAAAGCTATATATCAAAAAAATAAATATGCGCGATATTTTGCATTCAGGCCAAAATGAAAAGCTTCACTCCTAGCTTTGGGAACTAAGTGGACTAGCATATAAATTTAAAGGCTCCTGCTTTAATAATGAAAATGAGGAATGAAAAGCCGTAGCAATTGTACTGCGAGCACCGGGGGGGACAAACGGACATGGAGCCAGTGAGTGACATTCCAAACCCAGGGCTGTCTGGCAGGCAGAGGGTGACTGCTTCTGCTCAGCCGTTGGAGCTGCAGGCATCGCAAACGAGTGAGGGAGGATCTGGGGTGTCTCACTAGTTAAACCCGATTGTCCTTTATGGGAGAGCCAGTCTCTATTCTTCTCTGAGCTGGGGGGTCTGTCCACCTGCAATTACCCTGTCTCACACTCCCGCCCTGTATGGAAGAGTCAGTCTCTATTCTTCTCTGAGCTGGGGGGTCTGTCCACCTGCAATTACCCTGTCTCACACTCCTGCCCTGCATGGGACAGACAGTCTCTATTCTTCTCTGAGCTGGGGGGTCTGTCCACTTGCAATTACCCTGTCTCACACTCCCGCCCTGTATGGGAGAGCCAGTCTCTATTCTTCTCTGAGCTGGGGGGTCTGTCCACTTGCAATTACCCTGTCTCACACACCCGCCCTGTATGGGAGAGCCAGTCTCTATTCTCTCAGCTGGAGGGGTCTGTCCACTTGCAATTACCCTGTCTCACACTCCTGCCCTGCATGGGAGAGCCAGTCTCTATCCTTCTCTGTGCTGGGGGGTCTGTCCACCTGCAATTACCCTGTCTCACACTCCCGCCCTATATGGGAGAACCAGTCCCTATCCTTCTCTCAGCTGGAGGGGTCTGTCCACTTGCAATTACCCTGTCTCACACTCCCGCTCTATATGGGAGAGCCAGTCCCTATCCTTCTCTGTGCTGGGGGGTCTGTCCACTTGCAATTACCCTGTCTCACACTCCCGCCCTGTATGGGAGAGCCAGTCTCTATCCAACTCAGAGATGCGAGCGATCTCCTCTGGCCCCCAGCACTCTTCGAAAACTTGAGAGCCGTCCTCTGCTCCAAGAGCGATGCCGTTCCCACGCTCTCGTGCCCGCCCCACATGGATAGTGCGTGCAGCTATATTGCATAAAAGTAACATGGAAAGATTTCTGTTCCAGAAGCATTACCAATGATTGTGTTTACAGGGTTACTGTAGACCACTTGGGCTTGTGAACATAAGGGATCCATTCTTTTAAAGGATTTTACAAATTAAAATAACCTAATAATGCAATCAAAAAAATATCTTTTCATTTTTCGATATGTTCACGGCACTGACGATCTAGTAGTATTTCTGAAATAGGAAAACAAATTCATCTTATTCTTCAGTATCAGAATGGGAAAAATTTTGAAGGGAAAATGTCTTTGTGGTGATAAAGCTGGGGTGGAACAGGACCCACCATCTGCTTTGAGGTTTGGGGGATTTGTCTGAGATGACCTCCCTCAGAGCTGTGATTAAGCCTGTCCTTTACACTCCCCTGTATCCAATATAAACATCAACACAAACCTTGAAGTTTCTCGCTCCTTGGGACGTGGTACAGTGCAGAACTTGTTGTTTGTGTGTGTGTGTGTGTGTTTGCGCTTGGAGATTTGAGTCCGTCCTTCTGTTGACCCCCCGGTGACAATGATGTGTACCCTGACGCCTTTCAGGCAGGTCACCTGCTTCATAATGCAGGTGGGCCTTTTGCTTCTTGTCTGTCATAACTGTTCTTTCTCAGGGTTACTTGGGAGGAATTAGCCAGCCAGCGGCTGGGAGACTGACAGTATTTTAACTGCTCTTAGTCAATAACGGTGCGGGGATTTTTCTT
Organism: Stomatorhinus ivindoensis; assembly: GCA_019775895.2. Lineage (NCBI taxonomy): Eukaryota > Metazoa > Chordata > Actinopteri > Osteoglossiformes > Mormyridae > Stomatorhinus > Stomatorhinus ivindoensis. The sequence goes on from JABFEB020000113.1 coordinate 17,322,504, forward strand.
TCCGGCCACGATGGTGAAATTCAGAAGTGCATAATTACATTAGTTGTGAGACTGGAACTGGTTTGGACTTTGTTCCTAATCGACTCTCCCTCTGCCTTCCCATGCGATCTGCTTCTCCCCTATTAGGGCGAATACAGGCTGGCTGTCACTCCTCCGCGGCCTGCTCTGTAATAGCTTTCGGGCTTGCATGGCTGGCATCTGGAAACCATGTGATCAGGCTCGGCTTGTGTTGGGTGTGTGGGGGGGGGGGTTTGTTTAATGCGGGATAACTGGGCCTGTTAGGAGAGGGGGTATTAAACAGAGACAGTACAACTGCCGTCTCTGGGATGTTTTTCAGTTGATCGGCCTGCTCACCAGTACCCCCCCCCCCCGCTAAATGTCCCCTCTCTTGGAGTTTGTCTAGTTGTGGTCGGTGAGTGTCAGTGCTGGGAAGTGTGGGCTCCTGGGAATACAGACTTGGCGGGGTCCCTCTTCCAGAACAGGACCGTGGCTGCAGGGTATTTAATACTTCCTGCTAGTGGGCCTCTGTTTCTTCTCTCTTTTGAAGGGGTGGTCGCTGGTTCAAATCCCAGGGTCGGCTAAGTGATTTCACCATTGGGCCTCTGAGCAAGGCCCTTAACCCACAGTTGCTCCAGGGACCTGCTGACGCTGCTCCCTTCAAAAATGTACATTTGCTTTGGATAAAAGCATCTGGTATATAAAGTGTAATTGTGATGCGCTGGTCTGTGGTTCAGGTAGCAGATACTTTAAGTCTCAGATAAAGAAGAATATAGAAATAACTAATTCTACATAACGTCCCTTATAAAGTGGTCAGAAATGTATGATGGCATCGATACATTTAGTAATCCAGATCTAGTATATGGGCTTTTGTTTTATATAGTTTGTGTTTAAGTTTGGCTTTTTATATTTTACATCCGTGACCCCCACACACACACGCACTTGGTATTTCCCGTCTTGCCGGGGTATAGGTCTATTAAGCTGTCATGTGGCGGCAGGCTGGCCCCGGGTCTCCCTGTCAGTGGGCTGTCTCAGGCGTCAGAGCGCCAGGCCCCAATTAAGACTCTCCTGCTGCGCCTAGGCCTTCAGAGGCGACTCCCGGCGCCACATTTTACGCAATTAGCATTCAGTAACTGCGCTAGCTGTAAGTCGTGTTATCACCCTTTTTTCTTTTTCTTCTCTTAACATTATAAATAACTTTAACAAAATCTGATGAAAGTACCTTGAAGTGCTATGCTTAAAGAAACGTGATGCTGTACTATTAAATTTTGTCTTGCTAAATTAATATGTTTTTAATTGTGTTTGAGATGGTATATTATTGTCTCATTGTGATATATAAAATAATTTGACTTTATTTTTTAGGGATACTTTAGGCTCTTTGTTGTGGGCTGGGTAGCTCTTCTGAGCCACGTCATGTGCTTTGAATACTTAAGTCATATGCTGCATAATTCAACAATGGCTCACAGACATTTCTGCTTGCTGAATGTACCACAGGGTATAGTAGGCATTCCCTGTACTTATGACCTTTTTATTATGAAATCCAGGTTCCAATAACTCCCTAATATTTGGTTGTTACGTAAACTCCCTGTCATTATTAAGTTTATTATTAGTACACGTTCACAGAGTACATTTCATTATGTTACCTTAGTGGAGAAGTTTTCCTTATGTGAAAATAAGATGCGCGTCGTGGTGAGTCGCTGGCAAGCTGAAGTGGGCAGCATAAGCGACGCCGTATGTAGGGACCTGCATGCATCAGCCAGGAGAAACAAGGCGCAAGCAGGTCCCCACACCTCAGGAAGCCTGAAAGAAATGGACAGTCTGCTTCATACCTGATCTGACGCTAAAGATCACAGGTTATTAGGCAGGATCAGTGAGCTGCACAATTTCTGTAGGACTCTTGACACCTTCTCAAGAAATCAAGGTTGAGTTAAAAACTGTGGTGTTTTAGAGAAGAGTTTATATTGAGAACAAATTGAAAGCAAGGAAGCTTCAGATTACATTTTGGGTTATGAATTGTATTATTTTTAT
>JABFEB020000113.1:17326615-17337139 GCA_019775895.2 Stomatorhinus ivindoensis
GCCCCCCCCCCCCCCCCCACCCGCCCAGCAGCCAGACTCATTATCACCTCACGCGCAGCGGCCTGGCGGCCGTCCCCAGCATGTGCGCCGTGGGATCGGGCCCCGTTTGCGGCCTGCGGGCTCGTGTTCCCGGCGCCCGACTCCGTGTGCTGATCTGCGGCAGGAGCCTCGGTTTCTTCTGCCTTTTCATTCCCTTCCTTACCCCCTAACTGCACCTATGATAGAGTTCAGCGAGGTCCAGTGGGGGCTGGAGGCGGCGGTCATGCCCGGGCTGTTTTTTTTGCTCATTGGTGTTTATGGAAAATATAATAAGAACATGTATAAAAAAAGATTAAGTAGCGGGGGGGTGGCGTCAGGGGTGCTGATAGAGAGCTTGAGCCCCCACCCCAGAGCAGTCCAGTTACCTTCCAGATTTTTTAGGGATGGCAAGATATGTGCATATTTGTGCTCTGTGTTTGGCTGGCATCCCAACCAAGGTGCACCCCCATCTGGTGCTGCCTGTGACAGGCTCCAGGCCCCCAGAGAACACTGTGATGGATGGATGGGTGGATGGTTGGATGGATGGATGGATGGATGGATGGATGGATGGATGGATGGGCAGCTGGATGGGTGGATGGTTGGATGGATGGATGGATGGATGGATGGATGGGCAGGTGGATGGTTGGATGGATGGATGGATGGGTGGGTGGATGGTTGGACGGGTGGATGGATGGATGGATGGGTGGATGGATAGCTGGCCAGAACATAATTTCTTTCCCATATCTTATCTAATAAGGAAAAAAAAGACAAATCTTATCTTGTATCTCTCACAAAACAAAAATTGGCATGGAATTATCACTTCCCTTCCTCCAATTAGAAAATCAGTTATCACTGATGTACATGATGCAGAGTTTAAACTCGCTTTGGGGTTCAAAGCAAAGATTATGTATTTTTCCTGAGAATGATGGCGACAGACTCCCGCAAACAGCCCCAACTCCTGTTGGGAGGCCAGTTAAACATCCAGTGTGGGCTGTGAAGGTGCCCATGGAAACGCAGTGCTGGAATTTCCCGAATTTTGAGACTGCATATTCGGCACAGCAGTGAGGTCACCGCTGGGTCGGTTTCATTACTGCATTAAGCTGCTTTAACTCGGGTGGCTCTGGCTTGTTTCCTGGGTAATTCCTTGCATTTCTTAGTCTACTTATAAATCAGTTGCTAACAATTCTTTTTGTACCATAAGGATTAGATCATGCAAGCCAATTTGAGAAAGAAGGTGAGGTTTAAGGAGTCACGTGTAAATTGTAAATGCACTGCACTTGCCACGTGCAGGTTACTCAGTGGTATTTAGTTTAAATCCGGAATGATATAATTCTAATGTAAATCTGTCATTATCATCCGACTATGCACATATGTTAACTTAGCCAGTAAGTAAGTATGGTTCCGGTTTTTGAGCAATTGATTAAATGATCACAATGAAATGCTCTTTGAGTCCTGTGAACTTGTAACGGCTGAAATTTTATTTCAGGATTAGTATGTGCCTGATCTGCATTGTACTCGTTTAGCGCCAACTTCCTACAAGCGGAATTTTGATGTTATTGATAGCCTTTTGTTGACTTGTATTGTTGTCTAAAGCAGTTCCTTTTCAAACGGCCAATTCCCAGCTATGGTGGAGTTTGTTTGTACTCAAACGACCTGCTGAAGTTGGCTTACAAGTCTTTCATTGTGTGTTCATATGTGCATACGTGTCTTTTTAAGCGTTTCTTGATTTTACCATAGTAGAGTTTCCATAGTACCTCATTTCATCACTAGTTGTCTATTGATGTCTTTATTGTATAAATGACCCTAAAGGAATCTATCGGATGTATTTGTGGTGGAACTGGCGTACAATATATTTCTGTTTTTTTTAATGCTTTTTGAGTTACAGGCTTCACAGCAAACATGCGCTGTTATCGGCCTGAGTTTCCGACTCAGTAGCCCTTACTGTCTGAAATGCTGTAAATTAGCAGAATTAATGATGACCACTGGAGCACGTCTGAGGTCCTCAGCTTCCCCGATTCCCCTTTCTATGGTTTTTATGATGATGGGAGCCTCATAAGAAAAGATATTTAGTTAAAGGAGAAGCCCACTTCAGTTCTCTGTCACTTAGGCTCAGACCTACAATTAAAACAAGGGACTATTTTTTTGTGATACTTGTGCAGTTCAGTTCTGTCTCTCAACATTGACTATTCAGACTGATTTGGGAGATGCACTGAGCTTGACTAGAAGATTCCACCCATACCTCCAATCATCAATCCATCCATCAGTGTTTTTTTTTTTTTTTTATATTGCCCGTTCTATGCAGGGTCACGGGATTGCAGAGCCTTTCCCAGAAACTACAGGTGCAAGGCAGTGAGTAACCCAGGATGGGGCACCAACCTAGGGCAGCCACTCATTTGTGTCTTGGGTATTTCTGGAGGACATTCACCATGTATAATAGCTCAATATCCTCGTTCCCAAGTAGTAAACTCCATTCAGTAGAGCACGACTGCGTGTGTAGTATTTGACAGGGTACTGTCCCTAAAGATGACTGAGATCACTGAGAGAGCAGTGAGAGTATTGTTGTTTGGGCTCCTGAAATAGGCCCATGAAATATACCGGCCCCTTTTCTGATAAGGTTAAGATTAGGAATGTCATTGTGGTCCTTGACTCCATCTTTCCTTAGCTCAAGTTATGATATCAGAGCAGCGTTTATCCCACGACCCCCCCAGCGCCTTCCTGTCTGTGCATGCATGTCCCTTATTGTCTCCTTGCTGTAACTCGCCGGGCTTAAACAGCCTCTGGGTTACTGTCAGAGCTCTCCACTGCTTTGGGGTTTAAGGCGCCGCGCTGACAGCGTGCCGTTCGTGGGTTAGTCAGCGCCCCCCGGGGGAAAGATGTTATCCAAAGCCTCTGGAGAATAAAGAGCATGTAACAGGGGACTTACCGCAGCAGAACATCACCCAGTGCTGTGACATCTGTCATTTCTCAGAGACCCAAGAGTATTTTGATATTTATTGATTAATAACTTGGTCAGTGGACTGGAACATTCTGTTAACGTTCTCAAATAAACTCTGATAATTAACTGTAGGCTTTTGGGAGTTTAATGTGCATATAACTGAAAGGACGACTAACCTAGTTCTGCCGTGATATTTTGGAGTCTCGTTGCATTTATAGGCTCATCGCTTTTTAACATGTTGAATGAAAAGAGTTTTTATCCCACTGCGGATCAAGGGGGCATTCCACTCTCCATTCAGGTTCAGATGCTTTGTCATTGATTCTACGATGCATCCTCTCCAGTGTCACAGCTTCAAAACATTAGACAGATTCGTAACAATAAAACTAAATAAATCCGATAAATAAACATACCAGCCGGATAAAGCAGTCATACATAGATATTACCCGTTTCACCTATTGCACATGAAAATAGGTCCAGCTTAATTGTAAATATGAGATTGTGTTGTAAACATGATGGTGCGCTAGATAATCTGACAGACTGTATCATTTTCCATCACTGTATTTGTACCCCGTTGAGAGTAACCAGGTGTTGATGAGCTTTCTGTTTGCATGATAAGTACAGTGGAGAGGACAGGCCAAACAGTGGGATTGTGGGAAATCCCAGCTGTTCACAGGCAGGCTGTGGTGTCACATGCTTTGCATACACTGAGATGTCGAATCACCCAGCCTGGGAGACTCCAGAAGGCCTGGTGGGGGTGGGGGGGGGATCTACGCAGCTCTAATACAGCTGATACCGCTCAACGTGACTAACGCGGCGTGCGTCTGCCCCACTACGGAAGCCGGCGTGCCCCCGCTTCCCGTCCAACTCCGGCTGAAGGTCACCACGGTAAAGGAGCCTGTTATTTTTAAGTCCCTTTCATTCCGCGCCTCGCTGGAACCAATGCACCGCTGCCTCGAAACATTCCTGTTTTCCGTCTCGCTCGGAATTGGAAACGGAAGCGGCAGCTGCAGCCTGGGAAACCCTCCCCCCTCTTGCCTGCCCCCCCCCCTTGATTTTTTAGCCAAATAGATGTGGACAGTGTGCGTATGAATGACTTGCAACCCAGGGGTTGTGTGTGAATTCCCTTTGCCCCAACAGTACAAAGTCTGTATTTTTCCTACAAAATGTTGTTGCCGTGGATGAATTTATACTGTTCTACCATTGAGGCTGAGAACTTCTCGTAAGCCAGATCATTTCATCGGCTCTATCTGTACATTGAATTTATGGGAAAGATTTTACATCAGCTATTAAATCAAACTCCTCAAAGGCTCCACTTAAGCCTGTATATGGATGGATGGAGACCTGCCACCGGGAAATTATTTTATCTATCTTATTTTATTTGTCTTTCCCGAGATTTTTGTTTGAGATTTTCTTTCACCTTAGCTGCTTCTCAGTTTTACCTTAATGATGGACAAACACCAGACTCCGAGATCGAAATGCGAGGGTTTTTTTTTTAATACCTATTTTAGATGTAATTTAATATATTTCTTTTATTTCTCATCTGTCGTTCTCAGGCCCAGGATTTGAATGTAATTGAGGAGGTGATCCGAATGATGCTTGAGATAATCAATTCCTGCCTGTCAAACTCATTGCACCACAACCCCAACCTGGTCTATGCTCTGCTGTACAAGAGGGAGCTCTTCGAGCAGTTCCGGTCCCATCCGTCATTCCAGGACATCATGCAGAACCTCGACACGGTGAGCTTCTCTTCGGCAAAAAAAAACAAATGGGGGAGGGATGATTGTCTAGAGATCACTAGCTCCCGGTGGGGTGCCGTTGTTTTAGGTTGGGGGGGGCAATAGCCATCAAATCCAATTGCCACTATAAGCCATATTAAAAAAAAAAAAATAGACATACATTTAGACTCTACATGCATACATTCTTATCATTACTATCATCTTGCTAGCGCTAGCTTGTTTCATTTTGACATTGAACTGATATACCTATTCAGTTACATTGTAGTTAAGTAAATGCACAAATACTGCATGCCAAAGTACTGTATTGTATTGTATTTGATCAACTTGTGTAATTATTCTGGCTTAAAACAAGACATCATGTAACCTCATTATACTATTCAGTGATTCACTCTAAACAGGGAAAAAAAGGTTTCTTAAATGATTTTTTCTGTTATTAAATATAAGTGCTATAATAATTCTCTAAATGATTTACCCCGTACATTCCCTCTAGGAGTAGTGTAATTCATTTTTATAACTTTTGCTTTAATTAGGTTTAAAGGAAGCGCTTTGGCTTTAACAACACTGCATTTTACCCGCTGTAAACCTGCTGGGAGATTAAACACAGTGTCTTTTTTTTTTTTTTCTTCTTCATGAATCCAGTGTTAGAATTGCTGATGGTTCAGTGTGTGTGTCGTGCAGTAAGAATCCCCGGCATTCATATTTCTGTGTTAGCACCCACTGTCGTAATGTGTAGTCAAGCCAGCATGAAGTAGCTGTCATTACAGCACATTTAGCCCTAGACATTAAATCAGCATCGTGTAAAGTCCAATTCAGTCAATTTCTGTTTGCCACACTCCATAATATTAAGGATTTGCAGTCCAGCTTACTCATTCACTCTCTGCATCAGTGGTGTAGCGATTCATCACTATACTTTTTTAGTATAGGCTACAGTTGTACACTGATATAAATACCTCTTTAGCTTTAGCAAATATGAAAACTCATGTTAGCACTTTGGTTTAGTGACATTCTGAATAATTTATCCTCTGCTTATGTTTTGAATATTTAAGCGGCCTTAGACTAGCGTTGCAAGTGATGTACATTATGCCAGAATCTGTCGCAAGAAAGACAGATCAGCAGGAATTTTGAGCTATGTGTCTGGAATGCTTTTCCTGTATACTTCAGAGGCTCATTAAACCAGCCACACCAGTATGAACGATGTCTGCCTTTGGAGTCCAAGCTTCATGTTAGTGGCAGTTCTGCTCCAGAATAAACATTGTCCAGCGCCTGAGTAGCACCCTAAATTCGGGACATGAGGAAATACGATATAGTGGCTGATTGAGTAAGGATGAACGTGTTGCAAAAAAAGTGGTTGGGTCAGACATTAAATTATAATAAATACATCTCTAGTTACTGACTGGGGGGGGGTTTGTCCTTTATGTTTTCTAGTTACTTTCTCATAAAAAATTTTTGCCATCTGTTATGCACTTTGAGCATTCCTTTCGTATACTCTGTTTCGTATCCGTACTATCACATAGTTATACGGTGAATGTTTAAAGAAGTGTATAATTTTGTCAGAAGATCTCATATGTTTTTGCTTAGAATGGAGTTGGTACCCTTTTCATTATAGTACAGTCTCTGATCGAGAGACCGTTTCAGTCCACTCAGTGACATTGTTTCAGTGTGATACTTGAAACGAAGTTGCTTCCATTAGTCCTGGGAAATGTAACTTGTAATTGTAGAGAACGACACTGACTGTGTTCTCTGCCTGCATGGGCTCTGTGTCGTGGTTAAGATCCACTACTTTTAAGTCCCTCGTTGGATGGATTTTCAGTTTAGTAATTGATATGTTTAAGTCAGCCGGGAATACTAAATAAAAAGGCTTCTGTTATCTATGGCTTATTAAAATTGCAGTTTAAAAAGTTAATCTGTTGATGATGTTTTTTTAATGGTATTAAGAGGATTTTAAGATAAATTACCTTTTTGCTACAAAAGCTGTCATTTTCTCCTGTAGTCCACACATATGGTCAAGCAGATATGTGGTCTGTGAGTCGAGTTGCTTCATTTGTGAGCGATATCTCTGTTGGTGTTCGCTGTGGCTCAATGTTCAGCCATGAATTTGCCGTTCGTGACACAAGCTGGCTAAGTGGTGCTTTGAACTTGTCGTGTTGTAAGGTCCTGGAACCAGTGATGTGCGGGTTTCACAACAGAAGTCAAAATGTCATTTCAAAACCAAAAGCTTAATTTTTAGAAGGAATGAAGGACCTTTTCTTAAGAAAATCTTATTGCGTTGTTCTGTTCCTTGGAAGTGTCTTCAGTTTAATTATCAGTCATTATAGCAGGTGGGGGCATAGCCAGCCCCGTTTTTGTCAGCAAATCGGTGATCAAGCACGTCGCCAGGAAATGTGACCCCAGAATTCACTTTCCCCTCTGAAATATGTAATTGATTTTTTCCCACCTCTAGTCTACGATAGATTACATGCTAGAATTTGAAAACCGTTATGGTCTGTGGGACTCAGCTCGCCAGTTTATTTTTATTCCTTTGTGTGTCAGTTTGTCTTTTTGGTTTATTTCTGACATGCGAATATGCTGGCATTGGTCCATTACATGAAGTTTCTTCTTTCTTCATAGACCTCAAAACCATATTTACACCTGGCTGTTACTTCTTATTGATCCCATTCCATTTTCATCTCCCCTAATGAATGACAAAGGGGATTTTATACCTAGTGATGTTTTTAATGACATTGCTCTTTGATTGTATGAGAACATAATCTTTTGTTCCTGTGTATTAATTCTGCATAACTGACTTGTGCCTTTTGGGCGTTGAGGTTGCCTATGGATTTTCTGCATAATCTGTTTGATCTCAATGGCAACATAAAGGTACTAGCTTGCTCTATTTATTCTTTTTAACGCAGGCTTCACATAAGCTTTTAACTATACTTAATATCTGGAAAAGAGGTTTGAGTCTCGTAGATGTTTGAAAGTGCCCAGATGTGCTTAAATTCTGGAATCAGACCTTGTCCTAATTTTCTGCTATTCTAAGGATGTTCCTCCTTCCCCCCTGGTACTTTTTGTTGGGAGGATGACTGTGATCTCCGCCTCTCGCAAGGGCAGAAACGGACCGACCGGGTCTGACTGCAGCTGAAAAACCGCTGGCACTCCGTCGGAAACCTCTGCCTTCCCAGTCCTGGTCTATCTTGGAGTTTTCTGGAGAATTGGTGTGGTTTTGTTGTTGCAGTCAATGCCTTATTGCACGGGAGTTCCGTTTCAGATATTTGATTTAATTTAAAGAGTTGTATGTATGGAGGCTTGAAAAAGGGTTCCTGCTTATGTTATGGTGCTCGTGTTGATTGGAATGGGTAGGGAATTTATAGGTGCTAGTTTGTGCATTGTGCTGCTTATCTAAATTTCATACAATGTTTATTACTAAATTCTCCAAAACATATGTAGATAATGCAGATTCTTACACCCATAAATACTTATTCTTTGGTAAAAAAAAAAGATTTCTGTTTAGAAACAGCAACAATAGACATTTGCATCCTTTGCCTGTTATTTACTAATATACCGCAAACGAAACAATATACCGTCTGCTGACTTATCTGTCCTTTGTGGATTTTGCGCTCCTTTGCGCTCTTGTTAGCCTACACTTTTTGGCCGGTGACCTCCTGCACTGAAATGCTTCTGAAATTCTTTGCCGCTCTGAGGAATCTGCAGTTTTCTAAACTGCAGGTTGATTAAGAAGCAGAAACCATCGTCTTACTTGCATATCTGCCAAAGTTCCATCGCATGTAAGTTGTAAAGTAGCATCTCTTCAGTCTGCAAAATGGCCTTCCATGATATGGAACTGTTCTACACCAAACCAGAGGTGGATAGTTCAGGTCCAGAAAGGATAAATCCAGACCCAGGTTTTTTTTCAACCAGTTGAGTACTCTGTGACTATGACTCTTTATACTCAACTGGCTGGTTGAAACTAAACCTTGGTCTGGATTTGTCCTTTCTGGACCTGAACTATCCACATATTCTCCAAAGCTCTTTTTAACCTCTCTTGGTTGTCCAAGGTTATAGTAAAGCAGAAATCTGTCATTATTGATAATAAATCCATTTCACAAGTGCTCTGTAAGTAAATGATGTGATGCTGTGCTGTGCCTGCAGGTAATCGGGTTCTTTAGTGCTCGTCTGGAGCAGGCCGGCTCAGATCTGTCAGTGGAGCGGGTCCAAGAGGTCATCAGAAAAGGTGCCGTGGCCCTGCCCAAAGACCGACTCAAAGTGAGTATTTTCACAAAGCCGTTTGTGTTTCACCTCTTGGTCCCAGCCTTTGATGGCATTGAAACGACTGAGGAGGTGAGGAACCCTTTAATTCTGCATATCAACAACCGCACCGTTAAGAAACGTCTTTCTCTTCAGCCTCGAGATTATTTTACAGACTGACCTACTGTCGGTTACCTAACGTTTTCAGAATTATGAGTACGTTATATATTTGAAACTTTAATAGTCATTATTTTAATGAATCAAGGGTGCTAATAAAATGCCATGGTTAATGAGTTTTTGTGTTTTGGAATAAAACCAGGCTTAAAAGACACACAGTCATACAAAACTTTCTGACATTTTCTCCTGTTCAGTGATGACATCAGTCATGGCAGTTCAGAGTAATGAGAATGAATGACAGCAATAACAAAGATATTTTTTTGCTTTGTCTCTTCAACTTACAGAATCTGGCTTGGTTAAGTCCCAAAGGGGCAGAACATGCAGAATTCAGTTAAACATTCATTCTAGCTTTAATGTAATACGTTTTGTTAAGCTTTAAGTTGTTCTCATATTCTCTATTTTTCAGTATGTTGTTAGTTTGCCAGTGGAAACCTGACTGAAACCGGCATCTTGCATTAATACATGTTTAAATGAGCACATGTCATACTAAGACAACAGGAACTGGATTCCATTGGTGTTGTCTGTTTCGCTGGTTGTTTGTAGCATTCTTTAGCGTACCTGGGACTTGCCATGTTGTAGCTCTGACTTGTTCGTAACATGTTCTCCCTCCTCCACAAATATCACAATTAATGTCCCCGAACAGTCACTCAGAATCAGGCTTTCCTTGACCAATACAGCTGTGGTAATTTATGCAACAAATACAAACATTTTTATATCAGAAATACTGCTTGGATCTCAGCATAAGGTTGAAAATATATCGGAAGTTAATGCTAATGAATGCTAACACCTGTATTATTGCTGAGAACTGTACTAAAATGTAGGAGAAGTATGTTCTTTATAAAAATGCCATTCCTGTGTATTTTCCCCTTTCCCTTTGCCTGTCTTTGGTCCCCATAAATAATTGTTTTGCATGATTTAATCTTTACCATAATTATGCTCTTGAGGCAGCACTTTTGGTGTCTGCTCTGCTGAATCTGCAGTGTCAATATGAAAAATAATAACATTGCTTGCAAAGGATCTTAATATGACTGTTAGCGTTAGCGGAAGCGTAACAGAACTGCTACTTCGGCACATACTCTGATGTAGGCCGGAACGTAAAACTAAGTCGCATGGAGTTGCCTTCCTCAGCTGGACAGGTAAATCAAGGTGGGTCAGTTATTCTGAAAGGACCAGAGCTGGACCCCTGGCATATAATCCGACTCCCACCTCCACATAAGCATGGCCATGGAAACCCCCACAAGTAAAATGAGTGTGCTTGTTTGGGCGCTAACCCTTTCACCACACTTAACCAACCCACATCTCACTCAAATTCCCCTACAGTTGTTATAAATGGCACCTGAACTGGATTTTGTGTGTAACATGAAGCCCATTTAGTGGGGATATTACATTGATAATAGTCTGTGTGTGTGTGTGTGTGCGTGTATGTTACTGCAG
>JABFEB020000113.1:17337163-17351686 GCA_019775895.2 Stomatorhinus ivindoensis
CCCCCCCCCCCCGACAGATATACATTACATGAGGATCAAAATGTGATTAAAAACCATTTTTCCTGTCCCCACAAGGGGACACTTGATTTTATAGCAATGTGTGATTGCAATCAAAAAATTTAATGTGCCAAAATTCTTGTATTTAGTTTGGTTACTTAAGGTTAAGGTCAGGGCTGGGTGGGGTTAAGGTTGTCATTGCTGGGATTATGGTTATGGTCATAGAAATGAATGGATGGTCCCCACAAAGATATGAGTACATTGTGTGTCTGTCTGTCTGCCTGCCTGTCTGCCTGCACATGCTCCATAATGGATTGACTTCTCATCCTAGGTGTAGGCAAGGCTAATAAAAATATTATTAATTCTTTTAATTAGTGTGTGACGTATACAGGTTAACAAGGCACAAAGTGCATGTATGTGTTAGCGGCAGGGCCTGGGGGTGTCTTACCCCTGTCTCCATTGGGGGTGGAGCAGCTAGTGGCCTTCACTAACTGTTGCTAAATAAAACATGAATTTATACTATCTTCACATCACAAAAACTACACATTTATTTTCTAGAATTAGTGTGTCTACTATTATTTGTGGGGAAAACTGGTCACTCGTGCGAATGTCGTATTTGGGTAACAATCGATAAATAATCAATCAGCTACCTATGTATACTTTAAAAATTTATTAATTCACTTTGATTTAGCTACTATTAGCTAATAGCATTAGATTTTTTTCCCTGGGTAGCAAATCTAGCCTGTAGGCCTGAATACACAGATCTATATCTAATCGACAGTAAACAGAAGGTGGTGCAGCTTTATTGGAAGCCCGAGTCCCGTCTCTCTTGGACAGTCCCGCCTGCCCCCATTATGTCTGATAGTCGTTCTCCCTCCAGGCAAAAACAGTGGCACCCCCCCAGGCCGAGTCAGCCTGTCCACATGGAGAAAGGCTTTCTTTTTCACTATCACCAGAGACGTGCCTATGTTGTTACTCTGGCTTTTGAGCCCAGCGACTTTCAGGAACAGCGCCCGTGGAATGTATTGTTTGGCGCGGACTCCCTTGGTCTGCAGTGATAAGCAATAGACAGTCTGGCTCCAGTGAGCGGGAGCTGCCCTACGGACAGGCCTTCCAGAGTCCGTGAGCCATCTCCCCCTACACCACACGTGATGACCTCTCACCAGTTAGCCATTTTTACTCAGGAAGCCTGTTGTTTTCCAGGACCTAGAGATCGTGGGACAGCAGCCCTTTGTGTTCCCGATGTGAATCACAACACTGGCCCGTGTTTTGATAAGCAGAATAATAACGAATCAGAACAGCCTCTGATTCTGTCTCTCTATTCGGCCTCACCTCAGAACAGCCTCTGATTCTGTCTCTCTCTATTCGGCCTCACCTCAGAACAGCCTCTGATTCTGTCTCTCTATTCGGCCTCACCTCAGAACAGCCTCTGATTCTGTCTCTCTATTCAGCCTCACCTCAGAACAGCCTCTGATTCTGTCTCTCTCTATTCGGCCTCACCTCAGAACAGCTGATGCTTTTATCCAGTGAGACGTACGTGAGACAGGAAAGTGTGGGGTCAGATGCCATCAAGCATTCCTGTAGCGCTCAACGTTAAGGGTCTTATTCAAGGGCCCAATGTTGATATTATTACACTGCCAGCCAAGGGATTTTACCCCACAACCTTCCAGACATGGAGCCAAATTTATAACCTGCTGACCTACACGGTAACAAATTGGGATTTTTGGCCCATCCTACAATTTTTACTAATCTCCGACGGCTGACGGCTTTATCTTTTACCCACTTGAGAAATTCCAATCTAATTTTATTGGTAATGAATGAAAAAATAAATATTGCTTTTACCAGATTTCAGGAATCTTTAACTATCACGTGAGTTCCAGAAGTTCCCTTTTTCATCCGTTTGTTTTCTCTTCTGTGAGTTATTGGTATATTCAGGCTGTATATGGTGTGTTGAGCATTACTCACTGTTTCCAGGCTGTGCTCTGCTAAAATAGAGAAGAGGTGAGTTGGCAATGAATATTTATATACTGTTTTTTTTGCAGTGTTACTCTCAGTGGGATAACTCTAGGTACTCTTAACATTGTGGGTATGACAAGATACTGCTGTTATTAATGAAGCCAGCCATCTTCCTCCTGTCTGCCGTTAGCCAGAATGTGTCGGGATGTAGTGTGCATTGCAGCCGGCAGGCTATGAATAATAGAGCAGGGTCTGTGTTGCTTTTTGTGGATCTCACTGTTAGACGAGTTCCCTTCAGCACAGTGCAATTATGGTAACACGATGGGCAGCTTGCATATACCCTTTGTGTCACTCAGGGGTTTGTCCAAATGGCACGGGGGAATCCTCACTCCTCTTCATAAAGTGCCACCTCTTATGTGACGCTTTTGAGGATTAAATTACTTTGAAAATGAATGTGTTTTGGAATATTTTCGAGAAGGATGTTTCTTTTTGGGGGGGGGCAGCTTTGCTTATCTCTATATTATTCAAAGTGGGGGCGTCAGGTACTAATGGGGCAGATTTATAAAAGATTCAGTGCAAAGAGAAGTGGAATTTCTGTTTGCAACGAAAGGCAGCTCTCTCTCGGAAATTGGTCTCTACTGAAATTTTTGATGGCATAACATCCTGTCAGAATTTATAACATGCCCGCCGTTTCGCTGGCTGAATGAGCTCCCATCTGAATGCTCGGGGAATCTTGTGTAATCTGTCACTGGTTGTTTTTCTAACATTGACAATCTTGAGCAAATTCATTTCCTTTCTTAGGCAGGTAGTTGATTATAAGTTACTCAGTATTTAAAGATTATTACCTCAGAAGCTGATTGTTTTACGAGGTGACTTCCACATGAAGCTGCTGTGTTCTGCCACATTTAATCATTTCTTCAATTTAATCCCCCCCCCCCTCCCCCACCCATAAATATACCCTGCCTCTGTGTTCCGGAAAGTGCTTTTAAACAAGATATAAACGAAATGTAAAATTTAAACAGTGAACTATGAAGAGTGTTGTATTTTTTTAAAAATCAGTCTCTCATGCTAAAACCAGATAATCTAGAGATTATGTACATTATTCTTTGAAGTAAATAAAATTAGACATAAAATAGTTTAGGGGGTTTTAGTAAAAGTCAGTGTGGGTGGTGTCTGCATCCTCTTACCTGGATGGCTGTGGGTTTGATTCCTGTCTTGGCTTTCTCTGTGTGTGGAGTTTTTCCCGTTCGATCCCAAATTCACTGACTTCTCCTGATTTCTCCCAGTTTACAAAGATGTGCAGTAATCAGTAAATATGTTTCCCAAAATCTCCTGGAGAATGTGACTGTGCTGTGTGACGCTCTGGCAGCCCACCTCCCTGCCCCGTGCATCCTGTCTCCTGAGGTTCACCCCAGGCTTGCACTAACCCTGTACTATAACCAGTTACAAAGGTTTTTTATACATGCGGCAATTTCGTTTGCATATGCAGTATAACTAAGCAGAAATGTCAAGCACATTTCAGCACGATGTTCACTGTATTCACTGTCAGCTCAGCCGTTTACCTGTATAAAGTCAAAGGGAAAGCTTATGAAAGTAGGCAGTCGTTAAGGAACTGCACATGCAGAGAAGCTGAAGTCTCAGATAATTGCACGAAATGATCTCCTCATGCGAATCGGGTAAAGATATACAAGATAAATGAGATTGAGAAATTAAAACCCGTATTAATCTGTCCTTCATGTGATTCCTGTGTAGAAGTTTCCAGAGCTGAAGTTCAAGTATGTGGAAGAGGATCAACCTGAAGACTTCTTCATACCATATGTTTGGTCCCTGGTCTTTAACTCGGGGGTGGGGCTCCACTGGACCCCCCAAGGCATTGAGCTCTTCAGCATGGATTCCAGCTGACTTCGCTTGTGTGAATATATGTATGAGAGTACTGGAGGGGATGGGGGCGGGGGGTACGGCTGGATGTTTCTGGGGTTTATATTTCCGAGTAACATGTAGCTATGCCTGAATGTGAGCAAATACTTGGCTGTCTGTATGTGGCTTTGGAAGGTGCCTCTAGCTCCAGAAAGTGGATCACGAGGGTTCATGTTTCATTTTTGGCTGCATCAACCCAGAAACATTACTGCACACTGCTTTTCCTGGGCAGACTGAACATCAGCCACACTTGTGCCGCACTGAGCATCAGCACTGGTCCATCTCCATAGGGTGACTGGGGCGGGGCTGGGGAGGTGGTGCGGGAGCAACCAGTAAGTCAGCTCCCACACTGATGGCTAACGTTACAAAAATAAGCACGTCAACATTAATGGGAGCCTCACTGGTTTTCCTTCCTGTTATGATCATGTATTTGGCTAAATGCCGCTGACAAAAATATGGCATCAAATGCAGGATTTATTAATAAAAGACAATTATTGCAGCAGGCAATATGTCATGTAGAAGGTGTTTATTTAATTCACATTATGGACAGTTTTTTTATTTTATTCTTATCAATACACTATTGAGTGGTATGTACCCCAAATTTCAGATACAGACCTAGCCAATCGCAATATATTTTTTCTTTTTATTGATCAAGCCCTTAGTATATACTATAGGTATATACGATAGTATACTATATACTATAGTATTGATTGACTATAGTATATGCTAAGGGTTTATATAGTATATATATTTGCACATGCTTAAAAAAAAAGTGTGGGGGGGTCAGAATTTTATTCATTTAAACTTGATCTGTACATATATCCATTACACAATCCAAGAATGGGGGTGTCCCAGCAAGTGCATGTACGCTTTTTTTATACACAATTACAAAAAGCATGTTTGTTTCAGTAAATTTTACTATGAGGATATGAAGTGGGTGTTTCTTGTGATTTCTCCCCCCCCCCCCTTGTCCCTGCAGTAAGACTAGTCAGGTTTAGTGAAAAGAAAATGTATGCCCTGATATGGTTTATGAGGTTATATAACATTTGGTACGGAATCCTGCGAGGGACATCTGCTTTTGTTACATGTATGCGATGATACTAATCGCTGTTACACAGCAGGGATGCTGTGCACCTGATCAGCAGCGGAGGGCTGATGTCTTATTTTCTGTACATGTATAAACTGAAGTCTTTAAAACTTAATTTATTTTCAGCACATCGCAACTATAAAAATGTGAGCGGCCAGCCTGGCATTTAGAGAATGCTTTACCTGTCTTCCTCCTGATTGTAATGTATTGCTAATTTAAATCTTTGTAAACCAAAATCAATAAAAAAAGAATGGTGGAATTATTCTCCTGTTATTAATATTGTAATGAAAGATAGTGTTTTGTTTATCTGTTGAAATATCTCTAATTCATATGCAAAGCATAATCTAAGGAAAAGAAGAGTGATACAGAAGAGTGATACATTCACATTTTAGTGGCATTTTTCTTCTAACATACAGGTGAGTCCATTAAAACATCACAACGGTAAATTGAATATAATAAAAACAATAGTAAAAAAATTCTGATTTTCTGTGCATAGTATATTGTTGATCAAATTTTTTTGGTTTTATTAAAATGACCAGCACTGAAAAATTAATTATAATAATAAATGTGTTTGTTTTTTCCTTTAGGTCCTCATTGTTGTTTCTGTACTACATTGTTTAATTTACATCCATGTATTAATGGCTGAAATGTTTAACTGCACATTTTGCGTTTCCCCATGTCTCTGTTTGGCCGTCTGATTGAATCGCTAGATTCCGGAGGTTTAAAAATAAGCAAGTAAAATCAGGAGTCAGAAATCTTGGTGTCGTAGTGGATTCAGACTTTGACTTCGGTATCCATATCAAAGCAATAACCAAATCAGAAAAAAAGGAGATAATTGGAAGTTTCTTGTCCAAACAAGACTTGAAGAAGCTCATCATCTGTCTTCAGCAGGATGGACAACTGCAACGATCTCTTGATTGGACCTCCCGCAGAAACCATTATATCTTGTCATTCAGAATGTTACTGCAGAGTTCTAACAGGGGCAAATTGATCTGAGGATGTTACACCAACTCCTAGATCTTTAAATGGTCTTCCTTTACAAAACACTGCTGCTTGTTTATAAATCAGTCAAAAGGTTTTCATCCAGAATATACTTCTAATCTGGTTGAAGAATACAGGCCTGCTGCATCCCTTTGATCTAAAGATATTGAAGCAAGCATGGTAGAGCAGCATCTATCTATTTTTCTGCTAGAAGCAACTTCTGGAAGATTTTCTATATGCCCCCACCATTAGCTGCATTTAAATCTTGCCTTAAAACGGACTTGCTTTTTCTATGCCTTTGCTTGACTATTTTAAGGACAGCGCTTTTTTCCCCACATGGAGTTCAGTTTCCATGTTCTCCGCATGCTCATATGGGTCTTCTCACAATTAAAAACATGCAGTTAGCTGAATTGGGTTTTCTTAATTGCACTGACCTGTGAGTGTATCTAGGTGCCTGCTCTGAAACAGACTGATATTCCACTTCCAGCGTCCTCTGCACAGTGACCTCTGCTTCCAGGGAGTGACTCGAAGATCAGTCAATCACTGTACCGAATAAGGAGAATGGAATATAACTGTAGAAAAGCTATGGCCTTTTTTTTCTGCTAATTTGACCGTCTGAAGCTACTGGACTTCTGTTAACCCCTGTGTGTGTTTTCTGGTACTGAAGCATCATTCAGAAGGAGAAATGTCCTGCATGAGGCGTAAGTGAAGAGCAGTGTTCTCAGGCCTTGTATGTCTTTAGGGTGCTGGCACCGTAATGTCATTTTAAGGCGCACACCCTCACTCCCTCCAGGGCTTCCTGGGACCACAGCCAATCATACGTTGGAGCTGGAAACGAAGAAAAACAATGTAGTTAGAATGACTGAACTTGTGCACTGGAACGTGCAGTGTGTTCACATACCTTATAACATGGTTCTGTTTTCAGCTATACATTTTCATTTATACTGGTAATAATGCTAATTGCTCTTTATTTTGTTAAAAATATAAGTTGTGTGTATGTAAATATATGTATTTGTATGTTTTTTTTTTCTTTCTGAGAAGTGGAAATGCGCAAACAAACGCCAGCAGGGAGTTTATAATCACCTTTCAGGTCTCATCAGGGAGGTTGCCAGGGGTCGACTTCTGCCACGCAGTTACATCAAAGCTTCCCGCTTGAGGAAAGGTTGCATAACACCAACTTCTATGTATTGTGGTTTAGAAATTGTGCAAGGAATAGACTAGCTGGAATCTCTGTCTAGATACTAAAAATATAGCCTCTTTGCAAAGTTTGTATATTAATGTGACAGCAGCTCTTCTCGGAAGTTATGGCTTCTTTTCGACTTGGAACTGTATTTTTTTAAGTTAAATGCAAATTGATTATTTTAATATGCTTTTGCAAAATGAAAAACGTAACTAAAATACCATCTGAACAAATGCTATTTTTCCCCACAAATACATTTATTTTCATTGAAAGGCAGTAAAATTCCATTTTGCTTTACAGTACTAGAGGGATTAGCGGTTACTGAACATGGGTGTTGGCCAGCCAATTAACTGCTGCCCTGCCCCAAAGCAGAGACTGACTGTGTTTCAGGTCCTCTGTTGGATGACATGCAGTTGCTGGCTTTCATAGTCTGAGAAATAATCCTTTCATGAAATGTAATACTTGCAACCTTCTGACCCTGCAAAATTGCACTGTTTAGTGTTGTAAGATTATAAATGGGGACATCGGTGAGACAGGTTTAAGCAATAATTCTTGTATGATTAATGCTGCACAGTTATTCAAAATGTGTTAATTATGCAACATGTTTATACTGACATTTTGGTTTTTTTAGGAAGACCATAATGAGAATGATATGTTTATAACATATTAATATAAATAATGTGTATAGGTGTTGTCAGACTTTTTGATTCTGCTTTTCAAATATTGTTTCGTTTGTTTTATAACTGTTGCACACCCATAGCGTCATCCTTTGAAATTATAGTGCTGAGGTTTAAAAACATGCATGTTTCCTCTTTGCACGCTGTGCTTTTTTTAACAGATGCCATCTGCTGTATGTCCCTAACAAAGCAATTTACTCTTTGAGCCCTGTTTAAAGCTCAAGTCATTATCCATAACACTGTAACCAAGCGATATTCCAGTGCATTATAATATTCTTCAGCTTAGTAAAGATAAGTGTGGGCTTCTGGACTGGCAAATAAACAGCTATTCACATTATAAATAAAATTATAATTAAATGAATGATAACATGTTTTTAAAATGTCACAAATGTAGGTCTAAGCCGTTACAGACAACTAATGTATCACAAACACCTCTGAGTCTTTTATTTTCAAAGTTTTTTTAATAACATTGTTATTGTTGTTTCTTGTTTTAACAACAAATTGTATTTTATGGTTTGCCTAAAGTTAATGATTTCAAATATGTTTTAATCTTATTTTAAATAGCCGCTTATTAAGCTAAGATCATGTGCACTCACTGCTAATATACTCCTCATGTATTACATGTTTGTCTGTGCCTGTATCCGTCATGCAAGATGTAACATAAATAGGGTATGTTTACCAGTAAAGCTGTCACACGAAGAAGTTGCAGACACCAGTTAGCTTTATCTAGTTTTATTTGCATGTGGAGCAGTTTTAAGGGGATTTCCACCTTTTAGGAAGTAATGCACTAACGATGTTCTCTTTCCTTGGCTTTGTAATGGATCTAAACTCTTGTTCATTTAATGTCTTCCATGTAAGGACACCTCTGTGCTTGGACAATACATTTTGCCATGTAATCATATTTGGATGGCAAGAAGCAGAGTAAAGGCTCAGTGGATATGATATTACACAGGCCCTGTAGCACTGCTAATTTCAGAACAAATGCATTTACACTTCTGTGGAAACCTGTTTTGCAAAACCCTACCATGTTTTCCCTGCTAATGTATTGCACTCAATATTTGTTGCACAATATAAGATAAATAGCAATGATAAAAGACTAAAGTACTGCACACATAAATGCACATTAGTATTTGTCACTTCAGTTTGGTGTACAATTTTTAACTGATTGATATCCCACCTACAGGTGCAATGTTTAATAAATAAAATTAGTCACACAACCTAGAAAATGGAATCTAATAACCTATCATTCTCAAAAAGAAAAATAGATTTATGCTATAAGTAACTAGTCACAATATATTACATGCCTATATTTTTCTTACTAAACAAAAAGGTTTAGAACAGTATTATTTATATTAATGTGTTTTTTCCTCAAATAAACCTAGTGTCTGCTTTAAACTCAGCTACCCCTTGCATAAGAGCAAAGCGTATAACTCACAAGACCTTAAACATTGTGTTTTCTGTATTGAAATCTATTCAAAAGTATCATAATTTGTAAAACCTTATTACTGTAACAGAAATCTGGAATTTTGTAAAATATAACAAATACTTTATATTTTTGGAAACACACCACATAAGATAGTATAACAATATATACAGGAAGGAATAAGAAATGCGTCACCTGCAGTCGTCATGGAAACTAATTTGGCACATGTCACGGCCTGAGCCCAGGAATTTTAAGTAGTAAGTAATGGATTTCATGTAAAGAACAAGCTAGTTTTAGTGGTTATGAACCTAAGAAGTAGCTACCTGTTCACATTGCCTTTCGATTTCAGTTTAAACACCCAGCATATAAATATTATAAATATAGCGTATTATATTGTAACCTACCTGATGTGCAATTAGACGCGTCAACTAAAAAAATAAACATAAATACATTAAGCATCAAATTTAAAAACCATTAGCGACTATACCAAATATGAATGCAATTGGTTATTCTAGTATAAGTTACTAAAGGAGTATTGTATAATTGCATTTAGGCCTAGTTATTGCTCCTGTCGACTATAGTTTGACATTTAACAACAATTACTCGGTTTAATTGCAAGAATATATTTCAATTCATGTATTTCAGTGAGAAAGGTCCTGAACGAATGGCTTACAATACGATGCCATTACTTATGTGCGAGACGTGTTAGAAAGATCCCACTTCCCATAGCATACTAAATTAGAACTTAGTCTGTTTATTCAGCAAAGCCGAGCTCACAAGTTTGTTTCTTGTTTTGGTAATTTTCTAAATCAATGAATTAAAACTTGATAAAATAAATTGAGCTCCGCAGTTAAATTATAAATACAATAAAATAAGATAAATAACCTTCAGTTATTTATGTGAACGTCGCCAAAAACGGGTAATACTCTCTGGTAGCGGTTAGGTAATTAGCTAAACGTCTTTTAAGCTGACGGTTTTGTAGTAGTAGTAGTAGTTTTTCTGCCTGCCGTGGTGTGTGATTACTTCCAGACTACCTTAAATGCTGCTATTCGCTTGTTGAACGCGGCTCTTTTGCGGCGCCAGTGGGGAATCTGGGAACAATAGGAGCGAGAGCCATTGACTGGCGGCGCCTCCCAAGCGCACATATCCCATCATCATAATCATCCATCCCACTGCCCTGCAGCGACACTGACTGGCACCCATATTAACATACTGCGCCTCGCCTACTGTCTAAGACACAATTAGACTACAGCGGCATTCTTCAGTCGCACAAGAGATCTCTGTCTGGCCGGCCGGCCGGTCACCGGGGCCGCTTAAAGGGCCAGATGTTATCGGCGGCCCCCGTCTCCCTCAGTCTGCCATGCCGAGAAACGCAACACCGCAGACAGTCAGGCAGCACGCTGCTATCTGGCCTTATTGACGCTCTAGACATATCTGTGACTGTCATGTGGGTTAATTGGATAATATTACTTTTATTGCATTTTATACTAGGTAATGTTTAAGCTTTGCAATATAGCCCAATTAGCCGACTCCAGAGTTATCTTTATAAATCTGCGCAGCAGAATTTCACGCTGTTTCCAAAATTTTGCATTTTTACTCGGTAATATTAATAGGCACTACAACAAGCTTTTCATAGGAATGAATGAAGGCATGCATGAATGAATGAATTAAATATCATTTAAATGCTCTGGGGTGTATTCGTTGTAGTGAAAGGGTTCGTCGATGACGACAGTCGCGTCTTCAGCTGCAGACCTGTTCGCTGATGGCCGAGGAAACCATTTCCTTGTTTCGTCTCTTTCTCGATGCTGTCAGGGAAACAATTAGGTTAATGGACACTGGCTCCAGAAGGTTCTGCCACAGCACGCGCCTTTAGAATCGCCCCATTGTTTGGGCTGTCTGACACGAAAATGCAAAAAGTGCCATCAGTGCACCTTCCAAAAATAATCCTTTCAAAGGGGAAAATAAGCAAACATTTACATGCCATGTTATTGGTAATGCGAAACTAGAAACTATTGTCTAACAGCTAAACTACTGAGTACTGGTATATGTGGCGAAAACGCTATTAATTGAGACTAACATGTAAGAGCACGACTTGCAAATACAATTATACTAAAAAAGCAGCCACAAAACCAGATCTAGGCCTATAAATGTTTTTTTTTATTATTATTTCACTCAATAATGATTATAGATATTTTCTAATTATCATTTATAACAACAAACAGACAGATAAACAAACACAACAAAACTGAATTACGCACATAGTTAACATTATGTGCCACTAAAATAGTTTTTAATTTGTGAGTGATCTTTGTCGAACCCATATTTTTAATGCATGATTCTCAAAATTAATATTTTTCGTATTTTTTAATGTTATAAACAGCGAAACAAGTTTAAACTTCAATTTAACGTTATGTTCACCTATGTAAAACTGGCGCCCCCTTCTCCTTCACCATAAAAATGCTCAGAGCCTACCTATGTGTTTCCCGTTTAAAAATGTCTTTCTCTTGGAGAATAACTATTTACAAGTTGGGCTAATGTAACTTTTCTCTCTCTCTCTATCTAGCGGCGAGCCACTTGATCTCTTGTTTGCGCAACACAATCACTTTTTTTAAGCGACAGAGTGTCTAGACACCCACGTGACGGGGCGCGCCAATGCGCACTGGAGCCGCGGCGGCTGCGAGCGCACAGAGGCGGCCGGGGAAGGCAAGGGCACTTCGGCCATCCGCGGCGCAGGCAGAACCACTTCTGAAGATCGCATCACCTCTTTGTACACACTCAACTTTCTGCTTTTTTAATATACACAGACGCCTCAACTTCACCTAAAAGAAGTCGGATAACTCGAAATAAGGATATATAAAAGATGCACCGCTCTTAAAGGGACGAAATATAAATGTCTTTATAGGAAACGCGAGTACTCTGTTCGATCAGATTGATTTTGACTAGTCTTGGATTTTGCTTGAGCGTTTTTTTCTTTTTTGATCTGCTGGAAAGAATCCCCCTGGTTTTCTGAAAACAGTTACAATGTTTGTTGCGGATCTGAATATCGCAATACGGATATAGCTGATAATTGTTAAAAGCCAAGGGGGGGAAGACAGACAGCAGCCTTTTGTTGCACCGGTTAATGTTCGCTGACGTCTTGGAAGATTTTGTGGATTTAATTTTTCTTTTATGAACGCAGGACAAGCTTGGCTATGAATGGATATGTTTCTTTGTGCAACTAAAATTTTTTAATCCTACTTAAAAAAATTCCAACCGGCACTATAGTAATCTGTATGCCGTGATTTCGTATACGTAAATACACATTACAGTGTTTGTTTGAAATCATTCAGAAGAAAGTGCATGACTGAATGTAGCGTTTATTGTAGTTAGCTATAATTAGCTAAACATTACCAGTGGAGTCTGTATACTGCATGTTGCAGTTGCATTGAACAGTATTTGCGTGCATGTACAGTTTATGTAGCTGTCCGATTAAATGTTTATAACTTAAAAGATACATGTATTTACACTCTGCATTATTATTTCTGCAACTACCCCAAAGTATATCTTCGGTGCACATTAGCACATTTCTGAAAGCGTCCTTTCGGGATATATCTTAGACTGAAGACTGGCGTATGCTACAGATTGTCTTAGCTGCTCAAGTCCCCAGTTTTTCCGTACGATCATTTCAGGCTGCTTGTCTTTGCTTGGACTCGGATCCCGGATCCTTCATGATTTGCGGACATCATGCTCGTTTTTTAGCCGGGAAACCCTCTTTTCGTCCCGCATGTTCAGGACCAAACGATCGGGGCTCGTCCGGCGACTCTGGAGGAGCCGTGCGCCTGTCGAGGGCGACGGGGAGGCGGATACTCGAACGCATGGATCCAAGGGCTGCTGCATGGGCAAATCGACTAAGGTTTCCAAATCTAACCCTGGAGCGGAGGCTGAATTAAAAGTATTGACCCACTCGATACTGAAAAAAATCAAAGAGAAACAATTAGAGGCGCTTTTGCAGGCGGTGGAGTCGAAGGGGGGCGTCAGGAGCCCCTGTCTTCTCCTGCCCAGCAAAGTGGACTCCAAACTGGGTCAACACTCGTACTCGCTCCCTTTGCTGCTCTATAAAGTGTTCAGGTGGCCGGATCTCAGGCACTCTTCGGAATTAAAGAGGCTTTCTTGCTGTGAATCCTATGGGAAAATTAACCCAGAACTTGTTTGCTGCAATCCGCACCATATGAGTCGGCTTTGTGAATTAGGTAAGTCCCTTGCAAATATAATGTGCATATTAATATCACGTATCCAATGTGATACGGAGATGTTAAGATGGTATAATGTCAGTACATGGCACAGTTTTTGCTGCTACTACATCAGGGTATCAAAGATCAAATACCCCTTGCCTGTAAAGAGCGAGGTGAAAGCTAAAAAAAAGTTTTTTTTCTGATTCAAAGTAGAAATAAAGATATTAATATCTGTTCATTTTATGGCTATGATCAGCCGCTGATGTTCTTTTCGCTTATTTACCGGGTACTGCAAATAGGTAAATTATTTAATATTACGTTAATGTGAATTAATTACATGCTTAGCCGAACAACAGCAACATCACGATGTGTTTTTTTAAAAGAACACATGAAGCAAGTAATTGTGACCAAAACGTAAATCGCTGATTGACGTTGTGATGTCTGATATAGATTTTTATTAATCGTGCTGTAAAACGGGCTCTTGGTATAAAACAAGCAGCACATTTATTCGTTTTCATAATATCGCTAAGTCAGAGGGAATGGGCGGAATAAGCGGCGGTTTGTAAATGAGGTCGCTGCCGCTTTTACAGTCACTTCCCTGAGCCAAAAGAGGCCCGTATCTCCCTGCCCCAGTCCCAGATAGACGGGAGACTGGCGCCAGGCGCCCCCTCGTTTATCTGCCTGCTAAATATCAAGGCGATCGCCGCCTCTCCGCCCTGCCTCCGGCCCTCACAGCTAAGACAAACAGTTTTCAAGAAGAATGCCAAGTGTTATCATAGTTTCTGCCTCTCCTTCACGCACAGCCATGCCTCCTCATGTGCCCTTTTCATTGCAGAGTCCCCCCCGCCTCCCTATTCACGATACCCCGTGGACTTTTTAAAACCACCAGGTAAGTTTTCTAATCAGTCTCCAAATAGCATATATTCTTCAGTTTATGAACTCATTGGCATGGTATCTGAATAACGCGTTAGGTCTTGGCTTTGGTTGTTTGGTCCTACTTCCTATTAGTTTATAGGTATTTTTATAAAATGCTTAAGGGTTAAAATGTTTGGTTTTATACACATACAAACAAATATATCCATATATTAGGGAAC
>JABFEB020000113.1:17361414-17372871 GCA_019775895.2 Stomatorhinus ivindoensis
CCCGCAATTCTCCGATCTTTGCAGATAGCTCGCGGCACGCTCGTTTTACTATCTGACTGCATGAAACGCTTCAGCAGATTTCCCCGTGGTGCATGTCTTTGGCATGTCTGCTTCATGTGAGAGGGGAATTTGTGTGGAGAAACCTGGGCTGGGCGGATCCAAAATGAGCCCCGCTGAAGTCGAGGTTCTCACCTCCCAGTAGATGACCGTGCACTCGGATAGCCTAGCACAGCAGTCGGCAACCCTTTTTAAAGCAAAGATCCATTTTTTCCTAAATATCTGAGCCAAGATTTACAATGAGCCGCAATGGGTAGAGAAGGGGGCTTGAGATTTTTTTAAATGTGATAGGGCATATATGCATTTAACACAAAAACAAAAGTTCAAGTAGTTACAAAAAATAAAGAAAACCAATTTTGGGGAGCATCTGTTTTAAATCACTTGGACACGCAACACCACAAAGGTGACTAATGTTACAACAATTAGTAAACAGTTCTGTAGCGACAGTAGTCACCCTCACCTCTTCTTTCGTTTGGCTCTGCAGTCGTCTGCCCTTCACTCTCCTCTTCACTACCGCTGTGCTGACGAGCTGCACAAATGTAGTCACAACTCGGCAGGCTATAATATGTAAACTGGGGAGAATTTAATAAGTTTTTCGAAGACCTGCTAAGGCGTGGTGACTGTTTACTACAATAAGTATATGATGGTATTAGGAATCCCAATAATTGTTGACGCGTACATCAAATCTCATGTAGTTAAGAAAACTCCGGAAAGCATAACATTTAACCAGAAACGTACTCTCTTTGAGAAAGATGTAAATGATGCCGTTAAAACATCACAGAAGCGTGTGATGGACCGCCTCATTCACGTATAGCTTAAGAAATCTCTAAATGAAAAATAATGTTAACCCATAAATACATGATTTCTTTACGAAAGTATTATAATAATGCTAAGACATTGTATTAAAATGTGAGAGGGATATAAGGCTCTCGAAGGGACAAACAGGCACGCTTAGGTTCACTCAAACACTTTATTACAAGTAATACAAGATAACCTCACATTAAAATCAATACCAAGATATTAATTAAAAGCAGTGCGAAAATAACCTCGTATTACAAGTGATTTCAAATATATAAATCATATGAACTAATAAATGTATAGAAAAGAAACAAAGCGGTGATAATTAATCCCCATAATCAATAAGCAGGTGCTAAAACTATTTACACTCGGATGTGCCGTCATCACCCACCTTCACACTCGGGCTGGGGAGCCCTTTTCAGTCCTGGCAGGAGACCAACACGTGAGTTCTGAGAAATTGCCAGGGGATGTGCGCTTTATCCCACGGCTGATCTCCGGTCAGTACTGATTTTCCCCCTTCTCTTATACTAAATTGGTCGCTGCGGGGCGGGGGACGAGCTGGCCAGGCTCACCCCTCCCCTCAGCCGATGCGCTCTCCATTCTCCCATTCCCATTTCCCTCCAGGTAATACTGCTTGCTCAATGCCTTCCCGACCCTGCTAAACAAGATAAGCGTTCTGTTTCCTGAAGACAAGATAAGTGTCTCGCATACTGGTCCTCCCCACTCCTTGAGGACTTACATACCAGTGAAACATATGGAACCACTTGTTCTCCTCCTCAGGAAGAACCCCTTAGAAAAACAAAGCAAGCATCTCTTTTAACAGCGTAAGCTTCCCCTACTAATAATATTCTGGGTGAATCAACGTATCTGTATAAGTAATCAGTCCACCTCATATGGGTGACAGTGAACAACACTTATTAATCTAAGCAATTTACATACTATGTCGGTGATGTAATCGTCCGCGAGTTCATCCCAATGCAGTTATGAAAACGTGATTATGGCTATCGCTCTGAGTAGAGCCGCATGTAGATCATGAGCCGCAGGTTGCCGACTCCTGGCCTAGCATGACACCAATTGTCTGCTTCTGACGCCACACACACACACACACACATTGATAATCTTATTTAATACTCTTAATCTGGCATGCATTCCTGCCCTGCTGCATCAGAATGATAGGCATTGGATCCAGCTAAAATAGTCTGTCAGCCGGCCAATCACAGAACCGCAAAACGTGACAGTGAGACCCCACAATGAGAGCTGGGATGACAGGCTGTGTGTGTCGGGGGTGGGGCGGGGGGGGGCTCTGCTTTGCTAGGCCAGATCGTGCTGCCTAAGGGGCCTTCTCGACTTCTGAGTCTTTTTCCGCAACTCATGGAAACCTCCGGGAATGCCTGGTGTGCTTGGTCTCTGTTTGTTAAAGAAAAAGAAGAAAAAAATGAATCCAGGTTGTTGGAGGATCCCGGACACCCACGACAAGCCCTGACAGGAAGCCATGTGATTGTGTGAGACAGCAAAGCTCCCTCCCTCTCCAACAAGACTCACAGTGCAAGGAGTGTTTGTGGGGCTGCAAAAGCCTCTGGAACAATGCAAAAATAAAGCCTGGAGCAAGTGCAGACTACTGATCCAGCAAAGGGAACAATATTGTGATTTAGCTGACGGAGGACGTTGTTTATCCGTATTTAAGGTTTTAGTGCGTATGATGGACCTGGATGTGAAAGAATTCCTCAGATCGTCAACTTCAAAGCACCACCTGCTGTGTTTAGTGCATGTTTCCCTGTTTTTCATGTTTTTGTGTTTTTTTTTTTTGTTGCTTTTATTGAAAATTGGGTCCCGCACAAATCCCTGCTTCATTCATGCACTCAACGGGATTGGTGTCTTTGATATATATATAGCGTTGCATTTGCTTGTTAGCTGACAGATTTAATTGTGTAAATATTGAGAAAAGCTCAAGGAAAAGAACTGAAGAACTTACAGAACGGAGTTATATATGGCACGGATACATCCTATGTCTGTGTTGGGCATTTCAGGTCTAGAAGCTACAAATCCTGACCAAGATTTTATTTCTACTGACGAGTTAAATACTGTGACCTGAAATGTGACCCTTTATGCTCATCTGGTTGGTAGAAACAATATCCTGGTCTGGATTTGTAGCTTCTAGACCTGAAATTCCCAACACGGACCTAGGGTTGTGCGAGGGTAGCCGTACCAAACCGGACATATTGAGGCATGCCTGACAGTCTTAGCTGGAGAGGAAGAGGAGGAACTGCAGACCAATGAAATAGGCACACTTCCTATGTCCGTCTCATAGCTGCACGCTCCTCTCTCCTTTGTAGTCAAGTTCCTCGGCAAATTTTTGTGAGATAGAGATGTGGAAGGAGGGCAACATGAGGCACGTGAAGGGGGGAGAAACTCTGCTGCTAGCAGTATGGCTGCCATGGTTTTTTTTTGGGGGGGGGGGGGGTTGCTGCAAGGTATAAACCTGATCTGCCCCCGCGCCTTTTAACAAATGCATAAGGGGGAGGCCTGTTTGCCACTTCGTCGCCAATCTGTCTCCATGCCATTTCTCTCTCTGTTAATGGTGTGTGCTTCCACACCACGCCCCTGATTCCCACAAATGCCTTCCTTTTTCAAACTGCGTGTTAACAGGATTCACACCTTTAGAAAAACACCAGACAAGGTACATCTTAAAAGGACACGTTGATTAATTTAGTAGCGATCACCCCCTTGTCTGATGTTCTTTAAGCGAAAACATTCACCCCCCCCCCCCTCTGCCCTACCAAGGGAAGAATTGCGTTTTATTTGCTTTCTGAGTATTCCAGTTCCCTTTTAGCCTCTTACTGAAATATTAAACCTATTACTTATAATTTCCTGATGTAGAATGAGGCAACCTGCCATAAAACAATGATTGGGACAGATTTATGGCACGCTTGACGTCAGAACATTGTTAACTAGCCTGCAGCGAAAATAAAGAAGCCAGACAGAAGATAAGCATTAACGCTTATGTAAACACGGCCGCGATCCCTGTTTGTCCTCTAGTGTCTTGGGCTGCTTTTCTTGTAAGAATTCCAAGAATTCCTCCCCTGTTTCCAAGATGGCAAAATTTAAGGATGTGAAGCCGATGTTTGAGTTTAGGTGAAAGGGTTTTTCAGCACGCTTTATATGTGCGGAATTTACGTTCAAATCGGAAGAGTGGTGGTATAACACTGTTATACGGTTATATGCATGGTTATGAAGAATAATTTTGAATATTGATGATTTAAAGGTTTTGAAAGGAAGGGTGTTTTTTTGTTTATTCAATTGTAGAATTTTGCTGTTCTAACTGCACCCAGAACAGAAGACTCCTTAAATCAGATATCCGACGTCAGTGGAATCCCAGCACCAATAGTCACATTTTTCCGGTGGTTACTGGCGGTGTGTGCTCTGGGTATTCTTCAGTGTGCTACCACATTAACGACGCCTTCCCACTTTCTGCTGTTCAGATTCCCAGGCTCGCCAGCAGTCGGGAGAGCGCGCGCACTGGTGCGTGGTGGCATACTGGGAGGAGAAGACCCGCGTTGGGCGCCTTTACTCGGTCCAGGAGCCCTCCCTGGACATCTTCTATGACCTACCTCAGGGGAACGGCTTCTGCCTCGGGCAGCTGTGCTCGGAGAACAAGAGCCAGTTGGTGGAGATGGTGCGCAGCAAGATCGGCTACGGCATCCAGCTGACGCGCGAGCAGGACGGCGTGTGGGTCTATAACCGCAGCTGCTACCCCATCTTCATCAAGTCGGCCACACTGGACAATCCCGACTCGCGGACGCTGCTGGTGCACAAGGTGTTCCCCGGCTTCTCTATCAAGGCCTTCGACTACGAGAAGGCGGGCAGCCTGCAACGGCCCAACGACCACGAGTTCACACAGCAGCCTCGTACAGGCTTCACTGTACAGATCAGCTTTGTCAAGGGCTGGGGTCAGTGTTACACGCGGCAATTTATTAGCAGCTGCCCCTGCTGGCTGGAGGTCATATTTAACACCCGATAGCGGCAGCAACCTCTCTCCCAGCTCCTCTGCCAGATTTATTTTTTTTTTTTTTGTGGGAGGGGCTTCAGAAGAAGTAGGGAGGGGGGGCAGTATGAACTCCTGTTCGACAAATGACTAAAATTTAATTAAGTGAAACAAAAACAGAAATGTATTTTATGTTATATATAAATATATTATTACTTGTAAATATGAAGACGTTTTCTATGCATCATTATTTATGTATTGTGCAATGTGTTGATTTAAAAAAAAATAAAATGCACTTTGCTTAATATAAATACGAAACAAGGAAATGCCAAAATTAAAAATAATGCTAAATGAATATGAGTGGCATGTTTTTTTTTCCCCCCTATTAGCTTGTTTAATTAAACCGCAGGCCTTTAATTTGATATGTTATAGTTACCCATGAAAATATGGAATATACATACATACAATTACAGCCAGATGCTGTGTAAGTTACCTTTTAATCGTGGTCTGCTGAACATAAAGCTGTTATCAAGGAAAGTTGTTTTTTTTTCTCCAGAAATCTCAACACTGAGAAAATTTTCAGTCCTTTGAGCCCTGCTTTGTCTCGTGTTTGGTGTAAGTTGGACAGGAAGTTCCAGTAGGCCCGGAGAAAAGTGTACCCAAACTTAACAAAATTGGTGAGAAAAGGCGAAGTCGATTAGCTGCTGAACTGAAATGTATTTTTGTCATAAAGGTATGACAAGATGTTCAACCAAATGCACTGACTAGGGAAGAGTGCATCTGGAAGTGCACATTGATATCTGTGTCTGCTATCGAAGGTGAAACTGGCAGCCAGACTGCCTATGCAGAACAGGATTATAGGGGGCATATCCCCGGAAGCTGAGGACAGGGTAGTGCATCTGCAGGATGAACAAACACACACCCACACCAATACCCCTAACCATGTGTATGGAGACGACATGGGCAAAACTGGGGCACTCAAATGGGGAAACGTGAACAAGGGCTAGAGTGAGAAATGCCCACAGGCACAGGAATCTAACCCACAAATCTGTCAGCTCCACAGTAGCTACCACTGAGTCATCAGACCACCTTGTAAAAAGCATGAGTGATACGCAAACAAGTCTATTACCCCAGATGCAAGAGCTGATTTCCAGTGTTTTCTTGCATTGTCTCAAGAAGGATATTTGATGATGTATTCTACCTTAATTTTATACTCTTTCTAGTGATCCTGCTTTATATCCCAAACCTTGCCATATTCAGTTTTCATGTATCGAGTTGTAATTATTGCATACATTTAACATCTATTTAATTTATAATTATAAAAGCACAAAAGCAATAGATTAATTCCAGACTAAGTATGAAGCAAGTTGAAAATATTGTGTTTTCCAGCAATCTATAGATTGTTATGAAGGATATACATTCTGAGTCCAAAAATTCACCATGAATTCTCTATAATACAGTATTGCGTATAAAATACAGCTTACTGTGGTTTTGCTGCTGCATCTCCTTGGCTTGTTTTTGTTGGTTTATCATAAGCTTTGAGAAGTCTATATTTGTCATTGAGAGAAAATGTCTTTCTTTTCCAGTTATTATTTCTGTGTGCGCAACATTAGCCTCAGGTAGCTGGCCAGAAGCAGACAGGTTACCGCACGGCAAAGTAGTCTTTTGATTTTTTTCATACGTTATGTATAAAAAGACCCCAAAATTAACACTAAGGGGACTGCTTGATTGCTATAAATTAATTATTTAAACAGTATTTGTACAGGAATGATTCTGCCTCAAGCATTTTGATCCATATAAGCAGTTGATCACTATAAGCAGTTTCCGCTGTATCCCGACAGTCCTCTTGTTTATAGCAACTGTTTTTGTCCGAAGGCTTGAAAATCAAAGCCCAGTCTTGTAATTTTAAAGAACCTGATTTAAAAAAATACCTATAACACTACACTTTGATCATGAAGCAGGAATGCATCCATTCTCACTTCTGTCTCTTCCAATTGCTTATCAATAATGTGCAACAATAATATACAATCTAAAATCCTGTGGTGATGGAAGTGTCCACTACATTTCAAACCAGGAATGGCCTTGTAGTGGGCAAATATTTTTATACAGGCACTGCAAATATTTTTTATATAAAAGACTATAGAAATAAGCTAATGTTTTATGAGAAAAAGCATATGACCGGATTTTAAAAACATCTTTAAAGTGATTTTCAAATGCCATATTGTTTTAACCCACTACAATAGAAATATTACACTAAATTTACATTGGAATTTCATATGAGTGCTATTTATTTTCCAGGAGTATTCTAGCTTTGATTTTTTTCCAGACATCCCACAATTACAAAATGGCTGCCAAAAAATTATACAAAGCATCTGAAACTATATTTTTAGTCAAATATTCAGTGTGGGAATGGAGAATGAATATTTAAATTGGAGATCCACAGTACATTTTGAAAAAAAAGCAGTTTATGAGGAATGCAATCCTGGGTTTTGATCCCTTTATTGTCTTGGATCTTAGGTTAGGAAAAAAAAGATTTCCATAATATTCAGGGAATGGCAGCGAGAGGAGGAGCCTGAAATCTCCCCACGCAGTGTCCATACCTAGAGTATGATGCACTGTCCTTGGTCAATAATATGATTGTTTGTTCAAGGGATTAAGAATTTAAGCACATTTTTAGAGCACTCTGAAACAGTTTCAAAAATCTAAACTCATAAAACAGTGTTTCGAATTTCAGTCACAAAGGATACAATTTTCCCATGGAATCCATGATGAAATGGTCATGCTTTACAATAATTTTCTGCTAACCCGTAACAAAGAGGTATCAATATTCTGAAGGGTACCTGCTTGGTAGGTCATCGCTCATTTGCATTGCAGGTGAATTCAGTGGCACTTACATTACAGCATGATCCTGTCCCCAGTGATTCCAGCCCCAGACTATCCAGCTGTGCAACTACAGCAGCCAACACCATTAAAATGAAATAAAAGCCAAGGGTGTCGATATGTTACTCACTTGAAAAACATCATGTTTAAGTCAACAGAAATCTATAGTTTTATACAGTAAAAATTGCATACTAATTTTAAGCCATTACTTGAAATCTATTCTCCAAAAATCAATGGAAAAATACTATATTACTGTTCGGGATTTTAAACCCTGAGACAGAAAATACGGGTATCAGTGGTGTAACATTATCGTGTTTTAAATTCAGGATTTCTTATAACCCTAATTACATTTCTGGGAGACTCAGCGGGAGAGCCCTATGGATTCAGTGCATGAATCCATCGTCTCTTTTTTATGGACGTGAGCTGCAAGGCAACAAAGAGATTGTGCCACAAATACAGCACTAGTGTAATTCTAATCTCAGCATGAGATCTTTGTTTTGAAGTCAGCACCAGGACATGGACTGAGCAACAGTCCACCCAGATGCTCACGTGACCTTCATCCTCCATCTCTGTTGAAAGCATAGCATGTTTCTAATATATTTTTGCAAATACTTACAACCATACAACGAAACACTATGGTTTTTGAATCTTCATCAATATCGACGCAAATATCTACGACATTGCTATATTTACAATCCTATATTAAATTTCGCTGTCCCTGCTGATTTTATATTTGCATTGATGCTGTATATAAATGTATAATTATATATACATTATTTGTACTTATAAGTCCAATCCGCATTTAACTTTGCAGAAGTAGATGGGGATCAGTACCTTAAAGCCATACACCTCGTCGAGATGTGTGAGCTGACTCTTTTGTACTCCACACCGGACAGAAGCATCTGTAAATTAAACACAAGGATCCAAAGGTCTTAATTGTGACACGCAAGGTATACAGACCAACTGGAAATGCAAGGTGATCAATAGTAAGAATTAGTGAAATGTAATAAGACACTATAATAAGTATGTAATGAATAAGGAACAGTAAAGTTTTATTGGGAATAAAGAGAAAAAAGGGAAACCAGATGTGCAACACAGCTCCAATAATGTGCAGGGTGCATGAGTAAGGAGGGAATGTAAATATAATGTAAATGTAAGGTGTAAATATTAAATGGGATTTTTTTCTGTAGGCTGTAATAGCGCGAGCAGACACAGCGTAGCGTGGCAACATGCAATCTGAGTCCACACCGGCTCCACAGGTCTTTCACGCTCATCCCACATGAAAGATCGCATGACAAACGAGGTTCTCCGCGGCAGATCCGTGCCTGTGGTCAGATCTGTTGATCGTAGACGAGCATGTTTGAAAAAGCACAAGACAACACAAACAAACAGGAGCCGTGAGCCGTTCCAGGTCGTCTGAGGGAACCTCGACTGGGACACGGTGCTGTTTGGACTGACGCTCGTGAGTCATCCAAATAGGATGTCCAAGATGAAAGCCCTCAGCGGCCAGAGTGGCCGGA
The DNA here is from genome assembly GCA_019775895.2 of Stomatorhinus ivindoensis. NCBI lineage: Eukaryota > Metazoa > Chordata > Actinopteri > Osteoglossiformes > Mormyridae > Stomatorhinus > Stomatorhinus ivindoensis. Next base: position 17,370,652 of record JABFEB020000113.1, read on the forward strand.
TCTCAAGAAGGAAAACCCGCCATATTTCTCAAGAATTACAGTCACCGAGTCTAAGGACGCCAGTCGTCCAGAGGGACTTCTATGGTAACTGTACCCAAAATAGCTGTCCATGCAGACGTCCATCATTCACTCTTTGTGACATTAATTGTGGGTTGTGTATTAAATTAAAACCATGCAGGAAAATTTGAAAGAAAGAGTGTCATGACAAGTCATTATGGTGCGATAGTTTTCTGCTGCATTCTGGATGTGGTGGAAGTGAATCCCACTGCCCGAAGGCACTAGCACTATAGCAGGCAGAGCTCCCCCCCCCCACACACACACACACACACATCAACACCTCCCACTAGGAATGACAATGGTGTCAATTCAAAGCCTTCTGGGTGGGTGCCCTGACCCTCAACACACAGGCCATTAAAATAATCTGTGGGTCATCACCGGTTTGGCCGTGGGCGTGGGGGATTAGCCGCTCAGAATGGGCCGTGTGTGTTTTTGGGGGTCAAATGAGAGGAGGAGCTGCTCCGGGTGATTGTGGCGGCGCATGCATCTACAGGATACACAAAGGCCATCCCATCCCCCCCCCCTGCTTTCTGCCTGGGGGAGATTAAGCAGTTTAATGTGTTTCTGCTCAGTTTCAACAGAGGTTGTGGGGGTGGAGAACACTGAAGCTGAAGAAGACGGCAGACAGAGAGGAGAGACACTGGCACTCAGCTTGCTCTTAATAATCCGCCGCCGGTCTGCTGGCTTAGAATTAGAAAACCCCACTGCTACTGGAGAAAATCCTGCCAGTTACTGTCTGTCATGCAGGCTGGTTTGATGGACCATTCCACACGAAGTCATACAGACCACATGTTTCGAACGCAAGTTTAAGTGTTCTGGACTATTTCAAATGGCAGTTTTTGTGTCAACACACTGATGTGGGCACATTCCAGGAAATGGTCACAGGAGAGAGGGTGGGGTTTTAATTAGCTGGGGCCAAACACTGCAGTCGGATTTCCCTTACTGAAGTTGCGGTTAATCTGTTTTTGTGCACCAGTTTACTCTGGGAAAGCTTATTAAAAGAAAGCATGGGGATTAGGGGACTGGACCGCACAGATGCCTTCCTATGAAAATGCAACGGCAATAATGAATGGAATCAGTGTGCTTTTAAAGTTCATGTACTGGCAATACCACAATGGCTTCCTGTCTGTTGTTCAGTATTTAAGGTCAAGAAAAAATAAATGCCCGCCATTTCGGACACGGCGAAAGTATTTGTGGAAAAGTAACTAAATTTACCTCATGCATCTGCGTTCTCTTTTCCCTGAGACTGCAAATTCCTGAGACAATTCAATTTTATTGCATACAAAAAAATAATTTATTGCAAATTTTAGTGAGGAAGAAGGCTATTGATATCATTTTTAATGTACTCCTATGTAAGTGTACTGGAACAAAAGTCAAGGTTCAGTTTTACAAACTATCATAAATTATCTCAGTACTAATTGAGCTAGTGTATGATTCTCTCTAAGTACTGGAATAGCTGTTTATACATGATCAACCTACATAGACGTGGCAGGTCAGTGCGGGGTTAGTAAGTACTGCTTCCCCATTATGTGAATAAATGTGTTACTTTTTTATGCCATACTGAACACACTTTGCACAACACTGTAAATTATACTTATTTGATATACTTTGAAAATAAGGGTTTTGCAAAGAAGTATTGTATCCTGCAAATATTTTTTTTATGATTTCAACAAAATGCTAAATATTCAAGTTACTAGAGTAATGAAAAGGTACATGTGAATTACTAAGTGCATTTGTAAAGTCTGCAGATCATGGTGATACATTAAAAGGAACCATATGATGGTGCTAAAGCCTGAAGCCAGGCCTCCTAATGAAGTTACTGCAGCTCACCAACCCAGAAAGCCAACAGGGAGTTGTCCCAGTAAAATACAGAGCTGTGTACTGGATTTCTTGGTATTTTAGTGGTGATATCTGTGAGTATTTGTAGGGTGACCCCCTCAGTCCAAAGACATCAGGCTTAGTCACTGAATTTTCTGGATCTTCCTCAGATGAGCAGTTGCAGGAAATGGATAACATTAAAAGTAAACATGCATAAACATTGTGCAAAAAATACATAACTTGGGTAAACTCTGGTAAATCAGTCCATCTTTCATCTGCGTATCCTGGCTGGGGCCATGTGGGGGGGGGGGTCATGGATCCCCAGGCAGATTCAGGGGGCCCAGC
>JABFEB020000113.1:17373099-17383903 GCA_019775895.2 Stomatorhinus ivindoensis
GGACAGGGGGTGTGGAACCAATCCCAGGCGACATTGAGGCCAAGACTGGGGGAACACCACACATGGGATGTCAGTTCATCAGTGCATGGTGCACACGCACACGCACACACACACACACACAATGGGTGATTTCAAGAAACAGCTGTTTACCGTCTTTGGACTGTGGAGGAAGACACCAAACTACTTGAAGGCAACCCACACATCAGCGTTACCCTCTGAGCCAGCTTGCCGCCCCTTAGATATAATTTCCTTATAATTACAATCATCCATCCATCTATTGTCTGTAACTGCTTGTCGCAGGGGGTTCGGAGCTGATCCCAGATCAATCTGGTCGTGATAGAAATATTAATTCAATATTCATATTTTACAGATGTATATGAACTGTTACTTTATAAATTACTAGTAATCAATTACTAGAAATATTTCCTTTAGAGACGTGATTAATCCAGGTAGGGCTGATTTTCAGCGCTACACGTCTATTCTGACCCGGCAGCTTATGAATGTTCTGCTCTAGCAAAGCAGAATTCAATCAAGCTGGCATGAATGGTGCGGTAATGGTATTAGGGAGCACCCTGTCTGTGTTTGTTTGTTTTGGAGTTGGGGTGGGGGCCAAGCAGGCAGGCCAGTGGGCACCCTTGGTGCCAGTCAGACTGCATGCCCCCCCAGAGCAGAAACAATCCCAGCCCAGCAGCCCAGCCCAACAGAGGCTCTCTCCTATTTAGAAGATAAACAAGATAAAAAAGTGGGAAAAAAATGCTTCCTCTCAGCAAGCGCATGTGTAAAGGCATTTTAGGGGCTGGCAGAAAGTAAGACAGCAGCTTTTTTCATTTAGCGTCCAGCTATATTTCGAGAATGAGCTCTAGTCAATTTGCACAGAACCTGTCAGTCCCGCCAGAATATTTTTTTTTTAACCACAGAAAGCAGCATGGATCCTGTTTTCAAATGCCACAGAGGCCAAAGTAACACAAAACACAAATCATGTACAAAATGTACATCTCTTATATGGTATATATGGTAACCTATATAAAAAAAGAAACAAGACATTTCTTTTACAAAGAGATTATATACATGAGCAAGGCTTTCTCAAGTATGATTAAATATGGAATTAAGGAGGGAATATTGATATTATACAGGAAGCCAAACTGCTTTTATATTTGGAATGTATTACATTTTTTACATTTTATTTATTTGGCAGAATCATTTGTCCAAAGTGAGGCAGGTAATACACATATGTGGGAATGCGTGGCTATATGAGCCTATCACCTACTCATTTGCACTAAAACTCCCATTAACACACAAAATGAACCAAGGTCCAGAGGTAAATCCCATCTATAAGACTATGAGTTCTTGTTTTTCTCATCGAAGGCTCAGGTTCTAGAATATATGGCAGCCGGAAATTTTCTATCCCCTATCCCCAGGTGGTATTGGGGTCCCGCCTCACATTGTTTTGTGCTTCAGTTAGGATGGGGACCACCAGGGCACCCGAGTAAGGGGAATGCGGCAGCAAAGGCTACTCGCTGCTCCTGCTGATACACCATAAATCAATTTTCCACAAAGAGATATTGAAGTTTCTTTGGGGACTCTTCCTTTAATCCACGTCTTTTGTCTAATTAAAGTGTCTGACAGGAGTGCAGCAGGGAGTCAAGCAAACACCCTCCCCATTATAGGGACACAAGATTGCTCCATCCCGCTCATACATAGACGGCCATGTTCTGTGTTTGCCTTGGGATAAAAATCCGACATGTTCCCACGTAAAAGCAGATGAGTTGGGTGTTTGCAAATAATATTCAGGTTAAAGTGAAATCTACAAACCTACGTGTCTTTATTTCTCTATCACCAGGGCATTTGCGGTGATCGAACTCACCATTTTCGAATGGTATTTTGCACATCAATATATAAAAAGACAATAATTGGCTCCGATCTCAGATGGTTCGTATTCTTTTGTCGTTTGTGACCCACCATGAGTGTGACACAGAGGTTTCGCACTGGACCGATGTCAGCGTGTGTGAAGATGGAGACTGTCACATCGCCAACAAACCAGGTGCGTAATCATCTAAAAAGGTATTTTAAAAAAGGAGGCATCTTAAAAAGAACAAATGAACCTCGTACCATGTGACTATGGTGGACTGCTGATATAGTAACCTGACCCTTCATAATGCAGCTCTTCTTAAAATATACTATTATTTATTTCAAGCCTTCAGAAATGATTACTTGCCTTAAAAATCAATGCATCGATCAGTCAGTTAGGTACAGACACACAGCGGTGGACTGGAGTATATCACGGGCCGCTGACATATATACACAGTCACTTATGCAGCCTTAGACTCTCAGCAGATTAGAGGCAAAAGAAAGCAGTTCCTACAGTGAGAACAGTTCATATAGTGAGAACAGTTCATATAGTGAGAACAGTTCATACAGTGAAAACAGTTCATATAGTGAGAACAGTTCATATAGTGAGAACAGCGAATGGAGAATTACATGTGATCAAGTGGAACTGTAGACTCACTAAGGTCTGCTTCATGTTTGCTGCTCTAGAGCTGTACAGATACGAGTCGTAATACAACACTCAGAACCAGTCAGAACCACCAACACTCAGAACCAGTCAGAATCACCAACACTCAGAACCAGTCAGAATCTCCAACACTCAGAACTAGTCAGAACCACCAACACTCAGAACCAGTCCCTATAGTGCAACAACTGCAGGTTGCACTTGATAGTGTTATATGTGTGTAAAGTGCAAGATGGAAAGTGTGCCGCATAAACATTGTTGGGAAGAGGTGCAGAGATTATGGAGCTCCTTGCTCTACACACACACACACACACATATATACAGATGTATAATACATATCATACATACATATGTATATGTGGCAATTTTAGCTTGGAATTTGTAATGTTTAGGAGATGGGTGGCTCCTAACGTATAATGACAATAATGATTATGCTGCAATAATACAAGTAAGTACATACAGTATGTACTGAGCCTCAAGCCCATGCCCTACTAAAGTTGCACAATGTTTTCATGAGCATCACAAAGCACAAGTGGTTGTTACAAACCATTGTATTTTGTTGGAGTTGCTGTAAGCCAGGCATTCAGGCCATCCTGGGCCTGTCTGTAATGCCATTTGCATCACTTTTGCTCTGTCACCAATACTCATTATTTATCTTTGATACTTACTATTGACACTTACATGCTCTTCTGCTTCAATCACTGCTCATTCTAAACATTCCATGATTGTTCATTAGTGCATTGTTGTTAAAGTGTTTTTTTTCCCTCTGCACTTGTCCTGTCTATCCATGCACTGCATGTATATATGCAGCACCGCAGTCTGGGAAACGTTATTTCACATCACTCTATGTATTATGCAGCACCGCAGTCTGGGAAACGTTATTTCACATCACTCTATGCAGTGCACTGAATACTAATAAATACACTGTATTGAAATAAATATTTCACCTCCCCCATCCTGCCCTCCATGACACATGTAGGTGAGAGCAGGCTTGGCAGCAAAGGGAAGCCACCTGCAATAGCACCAATGGAGCTGGGGGTTAAAGGTCACGATCAGGGACCCACACACATGACTATGTTGTCAAGCCCTGGGCCCAAACCAGTGAACTTCTGATCACAGGCACAGAGGCTCAGCTCTCAGAGCTGCATCTTGAACCTGGTTGCCATGGCACGTGATCCTCCTGGTTGTCACTGTAGACTTCAGTATTTTCTGAGCACAAGTCGAAGTAGCTAGTTCTGTCAAAGCAAATATCCAGATATACAGATGATTATGACAATACTCAGTAGGACTCTTGACAGTCTCTGCATGTTGATGTCATGTATTTCCACAGAGCTGGTGACGATCACTAATGATCGACTGCAGCTTCCCTGCCAAAACAGCAATGACATTGTGCTTGAGGGGAATGAATGGACAATTGAAGCAACCAGACTAGAAGAAAACCCCTGACAGAGCAGCTCAAAAACATGGCATCGTAAGTGTCCAACAACCCGGTGATCTCAGTCCAACATCTCAGTGAGTGTTTCTCAACCTGCTCCTCGGACACCCCTGGACAGTCCACGTTGTGGGAGGCAGCAAAAATGTGGCCCATCTGGGGCTCCCTGAGGACCAGGTTGAGAAACACGGCTGTAAGAACCAAAAAGAATTGGTTAAACTCACTTATATGTCAAATGGAAAGAGGCCTCCATATTTCAGGAAATCACTATAGTTTATATATTTACAGTTTATGGACCAGCAATGTTATAATGACAGGTTATATAACATAACATATAAGTCAGCTGAAACTACAATAACAATTCCTTCACAATTCAAGAAACTCTCTGCTAATACATGCTTACCACGCCTGCCAAAGCCATGACATCTGATCTGAAAGACATAAGGTGAAAGATATTTCAGCTGAGGAACCAGGATTAAGTGAGCAAAGAAAACAGGGCGCACAGATATACTTCAGCTTTTGGGGCGTAGCTGGTGTGTATGGAGGGAAAATAAAATTAATGTCCACAGAGGTGTCACAGCAAGAATTAATTAGAATCTTGGTATAACCGGCTTATCAAGTTAAACAATAGGCAAACGTTTTGCTTACATTTGCCTTAATTTTAGCCATTTATTTTCTTTAAAACTGTATATTAGGTAACACTGCTATGCATGTTTGTTTAAAAGCATTGAAGGCATGATCGAAGGTTTGTTTTCAAAATGTTGAAATGCCTTTCATAATTGTATTTATATCTGAAATGCTTCTTTTATAGGAAATCTTTCAAAATAAAAACACTTCCCCCCTTAAGTTGTTAAATGAAATGCAGATGTTATTGAGGCAGAACAGTCAAAGGGGCAGAGGGCAGCAGTTCAGTGATTTTCAAGGCCTAGAAAGATTGTCCGTAGTGGAACTGCAGTTAGATATATTGCATAAAAAACTGGGCATATTTCTTTTCTGTCTCTGACAACTGTAAAAAAAAAAACAGAATAGAAAATCTAAACCGAAAACTTCTTAGTTTTATCTTTTATTTAATATTGTTTATTTCAAGTGTCTATTAAAACAGTCACAAATTTTCACTGTGCAAAATGTTTCACGTGGGAGCTTTTGCACACGCGTAAGTAAGTTCAGTTAAAATTAGCTTGAGGTCAGTGAGCACTGGCCACTGTCACTATGGCGTGACGTAGCACCTACCCCTAACCAAGCAGCAAATAATTTCATGCAAAATAACTAGTACGCTTTCCTGTTTTTATTTTGCATTTTGCAGCAGTTGGTTTTCACATAGGCAGCCTGGGTAGTTCCCTACCATGTTCCTGAGAAGCACGAGAAGAATGCCAATGAAATGTGTAGATGGCACTGGCGTGAGAAGCCCTCTAATTGGATCCGTACTTCCTGGAATGTCTTTCAACGGATGCGGGGGGGTGGGGGTGATTTTCTGACGTACTTCCATGTTCCTTTCATCCTGAATTCTAAACAAACAGAGACAACGGCAGAGAATAACTATGTCATTATTCAAGCTAACCTTTACCTCGATTTCTTGATGTAGCACACGTCTGATGTATCGGCTAACACGCTGTAAGTAATTTTACAGTTCATTACCATAGAAATGGAAGTCATTGATTTTATGTGCAGGAAACACAGCTCATTGGGTCAAGTCTGTCCACAGCTAAGACTGTTGATCGGGGTTTTACAAAATTATGGGTAAGAACAAAAAAAATGTTCACAAATGTCAACAAGCAAAAATAAAATGGCCATTGATTCATGAAAAGGGACACAATTGCAGATAAAGGACTGGGTGACTGTTTTGGGGTAAAAAAACTGGCTATCTTGCTGCTTTACTTGCTGATAATAGAATGAATGTAGCTTCTTGCTTCACCTGGCGCTGGATAATAAATGTCTAGTTACTAATCCACATTTTTCCAGTGAAATGGTAATTCCATAATACAATTAATTTCTGGATTGTAGCTAGTTATGTTTCAGGGACCCAAAAATGACTATTTAAGCCAATTACAACTTAATTATTCCAAATAATTAGTGCACTGAAACACATCCTTCATTTTGTTCACTTTTCTGTACCGGTTTAAACCAGATGTTTGGCGAGAACATTTCAGGCTAATAACCTCATCCAATGTACGATAACAGTCTTCATCCTGAGATTAGAAGTCTTCTTCGCTAGACTCAGATTAATAAATGCAGACAGGGTCACAGGGTACCAACAGAGATGTTGAGAGCCAAAGGTCAGCTTCACCAGCAGTACTATGTATACTCAGACGCTTGCTGCACTGTACAACAATAAACTTATGACTGACGCTGATAATGCCATCTCAATGAAACACTGCCAGTTTGTATTGGAAACAATATTACACATTGGAAATGATACAAAAAACAAGCTGAAATGAAAACATAAAATTATTAAAAGTTAAACTATGCAAGTTATTATTACAAAAGTTACATAAGTTTGAAATTAAGTTAAATATATTAAAAAATGGAAGGTTCTCCTGGCAGCTTATTAGGACGGATGGAAGCTAAACCACATATAATACAAATCCAGCAAATCCAATAAAAATGGATGAAAAATGTTGCATTTTTGTGCATTGCTTCCATTAAACAGGACATGTTACACATTCTAGACAAGCTTGTGCATAATTAAATTCATAATAATTCTGAAAATGCAAATGTATTAATCTTCTCTACCCTTTGTCCGCAGGGTCAAAGAATGTAAATTAAGAATGGGAAATGCAGTAACTATCCAAACATTGGATACCAAAACACAATATTATTACTGTTATGTATTACTAATGGTTATGTAAAATCATGTATGGCTGTATATCTTTGCTGTGTTGAATGCCAAAATGATGAGGACTGGGCAGCTTCATTCAGCAACAGGTTTCACAAGTTGATTGTAAATGCATGATGACAATTTCATTCCCCTTCTGGTAGCTGGTTTGAATTAGTGACTTGTTGCTTAAAGCTTTACACAAGTGGTCTTCGAATGCTTAACATATCTGGTTCGCCTAGTTGTCAGTTTATAAGTGATACAAGTGGCTGTGTCTGTTTTTATCCTGTTCTTCAGTCATGAATTGAAGCAGCAGGGAGAGGCGCAGACGTTTCCTCTGAGATAAGTGCCCTGCCGATTCACCCTTTGGGCTCCGACCCAATGTCCAAGGACACATGCAGCTACTCACCCATCATAACATCACTGCTGCAAAACTTCACTTTCATTTTTAGCAGCCATAGCAAGACACCAGCCAAATATGCCTTCAGATTTTTAACTAAGTAATTTCTCTATGCCTTTATATACTTATAGACATGTTGCATTATGGTGAAAGATAAAAATGAAATTACATTCCAGTTACATTACTTTGCTCAGGCTTATGAGTCTATGTTGATGGTCTTTTTCATTAGTGATATATGAGGATGGATAAAATTAACAATAAAAGGCCATGCTTGCAGATTAACTCTTTGTTCTAATTCTGTGGTTTTTTCTCCAGATGTCACAGGTATTTATTTTCAAGTTTAGCTTTTCGCATAATCAAAGTTATTTCACACAGCATTTTCACATAACACAGGGAACTCAGCCAATAAGTCTGATACCTAGTATACATCCATCGTCCATCCATAACTGCTTATCCAGGACAGGATCACATCAAGCCTGGAGACTATGCTAAGGACAGGGTATGAGGCATGTAACCAACTCGGATAAACATCTTAGAAAAGAATGGATGCATGAATATACTCATCTGTCTTCCATAAGCACTAAGCCAATGCAGGGTCGCAGTGACCCCAGGAAGCTCTGGGCACGAGGCAGGGAAAAACCTTGGAGGTGATGTCAGTCTTTAGGAAGAAACACACAGAAATTTGCACCAGGTCACCTGAAACATATGTCAGTGGCTGTTTCAAAGCATTTAATGTGAAATATCTAGACACAAAAGTATTCTTAAACGTAAAACATAAATTGAACTTGAATTAAATTATAATTATTAGATAATAAAATTGGTTTACTTATAGTCTGTCAGCATTCATTAAAAACTGGTTCCAAACTGTATTTGGTTAATTACAGTGTGAAAAAGTATACTTCATGAATTCAGGGTGCTGGCCAAATGATAGTCTAAGCAAGTGACCCAAGGTCTGCTGTCTAATTAGTTTTTCTTTTTAGTAGGTTATCCACAGGGCACAGAGACACACACCCACTTTGATTGCCAGTGAACTGGAATTGTCACTCCTGCTCTGAGATGACTTCTCCTACGTTCAGGTTTGTAGCGTTTTGCCTGGTTAGCGAACAGGCTTCACGTGCGGAATTAGTTGTTTGTTTTGGTGACTTGTTCGAATTCACTTGTTCACCATCAGTGAATCGATGATGTTGTGAGGCTAGAACTGTTCTACCCTGATACTTTGCACCTTTGCATAAGCAATTTGTTCCTACCCTGTAGGCCAGGGGTGCCCAACATTTTTTTTTATATACTGAGAGCTACATCACAAAAACAAAACCCAATTGTGATAGACCTGGAAAAACGTGGCTGGGGAGGGGGGTATCCCTGACTATAGAGAGATGAAATATAATAGGTTATATTTGCATCAGATATATGCGTTCACCCCCCCCCCGTGCGAACATCAAACGCTGGCTCTGCAACGTTATTTCCTTACAAAAACAGCATTTCACAAGCTGTGCACTGGAAGAAAAAAAGAGGACAGAGGACCTTGGACTGGGCAAACTGGGCAAACTGGGCAAACTGGGCAAACCCAAGCTGCATATTCAGCAGCCAGCAAGAAATTGTGTGTTGTGATGTTTTGAGATGTCATCACTATTATTATTATTATTATTATTGTTATTATTTGTTGAGCTCAAAATTCTGCTTCAGTTTATTTGTTTCTTCCAAAACTGCACCCCCCCAAAAAAGTTTTATCACCAGCTGCCACTGGTACTTCTGGACATGCAAACTGTGTCCCTGTGCAGGAACTGAACCCCCCAGGAATGAGAATGGGAAGCCGCAGCACCACCGATCCAGGCAACACGACCAGACATTTTTATTGTGTTTTGAGGGATTCTGAAAGATAAAAGAAGGGAATTCTACATGTTAGATTTCCTAATTCACTGTTACATAACGCCTTATGCTAATGTTTTTAAGGGTAAAATTGCTCAAAAATTAATTTTAAAAGTACATAGCAGCTGTGTTTTTGAGCATAGGTCAAACAGGGGTGTCATGTAAGAACTTCTGCTGGTTTGCGTCCCTCAGTCAGCATGATTAGTAATAATCACATGGCAACTACTGTTCTATGCAGGTACAAAACAAAACACATGTGAACATGCATGTTTCCCGTGTTGAGGCAGTCACCTCTGCCTTGCAAGGCCGTAATTGCTCATGAAAGATCCTTACAGAAGTCAGGCCAATTGCAGCTTGACGTATAAAAGCCATATTATGCCTCTTTGAAGTCGCTCATGTTCTGTCCCTCAGCTTATTAAAAACCTTAAATATCAGGCCATCTCAAAGGGGACATCGACGGAGGCTGGACTATCTGGTATGTTAATGAAAAAAGAGCAAAAACTAAAAAGATTTAAAGGTCACATTAGTGTTCCTGTCATTACCCAGTGCACATTTTTTAAAGGCAATTTCTATTTTGTTCTTAAAGGTCTGTAAAAACAAAGTTATTAAAGTGTGTCCAATGAATGGCTTGTCTGTATTAAGTAAAGCAGGCATATTAACTGTGGGAGATCAAAGGGCAGGAAAGTGAAACCATTTCCTGCTGCCTGCTTGACTCTCCCCCTCTGCCTTTGACTGTCCGCCATGGCCAGAGTCAGAGAGAATGTGGGAGGTTTCCTGTAATGAAATGTAATGAAACCAAGACCTTGTATCAGTCTTTAGTGGTTTATCCTGTCACCAGGCCAGGGGGGGGGGTGGGTTTCAGTGGCTGTAATGCAGATAAACATTTGCATTTAATTAAGACTTTCCGCTCAGTCCGCCACTGTACACAAGCACTGATAACTCTGTTCTGTTCCTAGACTTGGGAACCCTTGAGACCCTTAGCCAAGAGGCATGATTATTGTAAAATCACAGCGTTGTAGACAAACATTGCTGTTAAATCACCACAAGCACCGAAACAGTTTTAATTGCCCAGCCATAACCCAGCCATTATTAGTAATGTGACCCTTGTGTAAGAACATTCAATTCTTTTGCGCTCATACCTTGATTTTATATCAAACCACAGCACACCTGTTACATCAGAATATGATACTACTGGTGAGCATTCAAGAACATTAACACAGTTTAAGGAATTCACTCCATTTGACTCTCCAATATATATACAGGTTTTTAAACAATGTGTCCAAAATTTTATAGCATTTATAGCATATAACAGGCTAATTCTATTAGATAGTTGAAATTGTACTTTTACTGGAGTAACTCAGACAAATTCAGAAATACATAAAAAATATCATCAACGATAACCAATACTAATATTGATATTAAGGAAACACAACAAACGATGTTTAGCAGAAAAAACGTTTCGCACACGAGTATGTCGTCAGCCTGCGAAAAAACAGCCGGGTTAGCAAAATGTTCAAGTTGAGAAAGAGCAGGAGAGCTGCTTGTCTCAGAGAACACAAGTTCCACAGTCACATCTGGCCTCAATTACCACCTAATTTTGGACGTCTGAGCTCAAGCGACTTATGGGATTTGAAACAGGATGACAAAAACTGTGGCTGTGTGTGCAGTGGTACCAGTGCTTTGGGTGCTGGAATGCTGCAGTGCCCCCAGGATCTCACTGTGTGTGCAGTGGTACCAGTGCTTTGGGTGCTGGAATGCTGCAGTGCCCCCAGGATCTCACTGTGT
>JABFEB020000113.1:17393101-17405939 GCA_019775895.2 Stomatorhinus ivindoensis
CACCCCCCACCCCATCCTGACCCCAAGACGCACTCTGAAATTCCGAAAACGAGACTCCAAGGGGGTGCAGATGTAAGGAGGACAAGGAAGCTGCTGTCAATCAAACACACAATACCTATCAAAACGTCCATGACTGTATCTTTGGGTGTTTCTGTAAGTCTGAAAGCAAATCCGTCACCATGAACTATCTAGCAGTCAACAAGTATGTTAAATATTAGGCCTATATGTGCATTCTTAGATCAAATTACTGAAAATAAGTTGTTGTTTGTGACTAAAGAACTGATAGGATATTCTTTATGTTTTTTCAGTATATTAACCTGAGAGGTTAAATACTTAATTGGCAAATTATATTGCAGAACCAAAACTTCTTTGAAATTGTTCTTCCAAAAATACATTTTTCAATGAATAAGTAAATAATAAGGGTACAAAAACCAGGAGTGAATATCACTGTTTCACACTGTATATTTCAGAACTTTCTGGACTTTCAGCACTAAACACAAATACTAAATGTACAGATGCTCTCTGATTGTAACTTATAAAAGGCAAAGAGCATCAAAATCAGGAGAAAAAGAAAACATTAAACTAAAATCAATAAAAGTGGGGCTTTTGTCCACCTGCAATCATTAAAGTCAGTACATCCTTGGTGAATTTGGCAGAGCTGTGCTTTAATGATCTCACACCACTGAGTCTTTGCTCTTCGAAGAAAGGGAGGGGAGCTAAAACATTAACAAAAGACAAAATGTGAACAAAGAAATCAGAGGTATCATTATGTTCATAAGATAAATTCACGTAGGAATCCCAACCACGCTGCATCTCATTTAAACATCAGCTCCAACAATGTCTCTACTGTGCAGGACCAACAATGTTATAGTTACAGATGGAGATCTGTAGGCCAGCCTGGTACCATTGTCTCCATCGAGCCTGTAAGTGTCAAAGAGAAAAGCATTCTGGGAGCTGCATGAATGTATTATTGTTACAGCCCGTGGCAGGAGCGAGCCTGCAGAGACAATCATTCATGACTTTGCGGGTGGCTCCCAACTGGGTATTTGGCCTAGGTTAACAATGCAAAGGGTAAAGGCAGAGCAGACTCAAATTAACAAGACTGTGACACAGTACAATAACACTCACTGTTGTTAAGCCACCGAATAGAAGCTGCCAGTAGGGTGTTAGCACTGGAAAACGAATGGAGAACATATTACATTACCTCATCTGACGTTATTTTCATAAGCATTCCATCAGCACTGCATTTCAATTACGACTGTGTATTACTCAACTGAGGCATAGTTACTCTGAGAACTTACATGGCAGCAGAGGCGATATCATTCACCAATCGTCACTTTTTTTCCCCCAATGACAGGCTCAGCTTATCATAGCCTTATAGAGCAGAAGTATTCTCTGTCGTGCAGGTTTCTATTTAAATTTATTCTATTTCACGGAGTGCTTGGAATTAGTACCGAGGGTGTACATGAATTGGTAGGACGGTCAGTCTCTCTGCTGGCTGTTCGGCAGGCAAACCTCTGCATTTACAGACGCAATTAAACATTTCATCGGGAAAGGTAAGGCCAGACGATGGTACGTGGGGAATCATTTCACAGATACTAAGAATGAATAAATGAATAATACACTTGCCCTACAACATGCGTGTGAGAAAACACTAGGCTGGGGTGTCTCAGGATAACATTGCGTGCACACACACACACAACACACACACATGCACACACACACACACACACACACACACACAACACACACACACACACACACACCAGCGTGTAGCCTGGCAAACAGCTGCTTTTCATGCAAGGCTCCGGGGAGACGATGACCTATGCTTCTTTTCGTTCTTAGGAACGATGCCAAACTAGATTTCCCCGTTGACAACACCATAGCTAGACTATGGCATCTACATCAACAAAAAGACAGGAATATTGAGTCCAGGGGAAAATGCAAATGAATATTCAAGAAATGCAAACTGGACATTGGATCACAAAACCCCCCCAAAGCTGCAGTTACCACGGTAATACGGGCCTGGATTTTTTTTGTTTTGTTTTGTAGAGCTGTAACAAAGGAACAGATTTCTTTTCTTTTTTTTTAGATTTGGATACGCGGGCAGATTTTTCTGTTCAGCCACGTGGTTACTAAGAGACAGGAGGTAATTATTTACAGCATGGCAGTTCATGCGGTCAGAGGCCTTTTGCATCATACCATAGCGAGAAGAAAAAACTGGGGAAGTAACTAAATACTTCCTTTCTTACTTATTCAGTGAATTATTGGCAGAAGAAGAAACTTAAGAAAATAGCTCTTTGGACAAGCTAAGAGTACAAAAACCATGCCAGCTGATCCACATTTTTACATGGGGGGGGGGGAGGCAGAAGATACTGGGCAGCATTTTTGGGTGGTCCTGTCTGTGTTTCTGGAGTCAGATGCTGCACAAAACACCCATTTTGGTCTGGCCTCCTCTATTCTGGCAACGCAAAGCTGTAGTTAAATGAATTCTAATTCCGTGGTTCATAACCCTGGTCCAGGGAACACTCCGGATTTCAGTCCATTTGACCTTCTAATTAATTATGTCTTTTGGATCGCTATAAATATATTGATTTAAATGTGTCAGCCATGTATCAAGTTATTAGAGGTACTAATATATGTTTTTTAAAAATATATTTTTAATCATATTTAACATTTAATAATACATCCAATAATGAACAGTAGTTAATTGGCCATAATTCTCACCCCAGCTTTAAATAAAAATCAGCAGGACCAGCATGTCACGCGTCTGTCACATCGCAGATATGAAAATGTCACAGATGGCTTCTTTCAAAGCAGGGAGGACGCAACACTTGGCAAAGGTGTCACCAGCGAGTCATTTTTAATGAAACGCAAAGGTAAACAAGAACTCCCACGCTTTTCATGAGCAGCACTTGTTTATGGGCTCCCTTAGTGACTCGTGGCAGGCTGATTAGATCGGTGACAAGAAAGCTGAAGAGATAAGTCTGCTGACTCTCTCACAGTAACTGACAGCGGGAGGAAAGCACCCCGCGCTATGACACGGCTCTGAGCTCTTTGTCGCGCAGTCTGACACCGACTGACATGACATGATTCGAGTGGCTGCCCACGCACGCTCCAGCCCCACCCCTCGGAAACGGCCGGGATAACCCATCAGTCAGCCGCGACCCTGCAGCCAGTGCGGACAACCTAAAGGGTAAAGCATTGACCTTCGCCGGGCATAAAAGGCCCCTTTGGTTGTTATTGATATAGATGATCGATGTATTAGATAGATTGATAGATCCAGATTGATTTATCTAGGCATGAAACACTACTATGGCATGTATAGAAATAGATGACAAAAGGAAAAAGACAGAGTAGATCCATCCATCCATCCATCCATCAGATACACAGATTGATAGGTATTTTATCAATCGCAGACTGACTGCATAGCTCAGCTTTTTTCTTCCCAGCGCATGAGAGGTTGCAGATGAATCCTGGACTGATGTGTGTGATGTATGTATGCGGTTCAGTGGGTCGCTGGGTGGGGCATTGTGGTGAGCACATGGCTCCAGACGGTGGGTCTACAGGCAGGAAGAGGCTGTTCAGAGCTCCGCAAAGGGGATGTGGAGCGACACAGGAGACAGACAGTCTGACTCACATGCTCTCCCTGCAAGTGCAAAGAGCTTATGTGGGCTTTTCCGCTCAGCATCTCCGCATCACGATGGTAGAGAGGGCATGATGCTGAAGCCTTTTGACATCAGGATACACCAGCTGAAGATTTAGGTGATTAAGAAACAATCTCGCAGTTCAGATCCAGATAATTTGTGTTTATTGCTCTACATTATCTATTTAATATTTAGGTTTAAATCAACTGTTGACTGCATTTTGTCTGAAATTTGATGTACTGTGCATTGCTTTGTATATAGATAATATATTTGAATTCCACATAAGAGCCTCTTGAAGGCTAATTTATCCAGATAGCAGACTCTAATCAGTATCCTGTAAAAGGCCGTCAACTTAATTATAAGATGAAGGAAAGATCTGAACTCGCACAGGAGTCACATATGAGGCAGATAATTTACTGTTACCCGTCTAATTAATGACAAAGTGTGTTTACTGCCTAATTCAGGCAGGCAGTTTGCAGCTAGACACAGAGACAAATCTCATGACACAAAGAGATACAGTAGCAGTCAAAGGTTTGGACACGGCAAGCAGCCGATAGAGCAGAGTGATAGTGTCGCATCACATAACCTGGCCACCTGACCTAAACAGTAGAGATGGTTTAGGAGGAGTTTGGCCAGAGACTGAAGGAAAAGCAGCCAATGAGAGCTCAGCATATATGTGGGAGCTCCTTCAGTACTGCTGTAAAAGCTTCCCAGCTCGCCACCTCATTAAACTGGCCTAGAGGAGACACTAGGGTCAGCCAGTCCCTGGTGTATTTGGGGTTAAGGGCCACGCTCAAGGGTCCAATGGTAGGATCAATATGCCAGTCCAGGGTTTGAACCAGCGACCTTCTGAGTCTCAACCTACAACACAAGCACCCAATACTTTTTTTTTTTTGTTTAATACTTTTTCAGTCAGTGCATAATTCCATACATTTTATTTTATAGTTTTTAATTATTCTAAAATGTACACAACATATAAACCTTTCTATTGGTGGGCGTGTCCCAACCTTTGACTGGTCTTGTAAACAGAAACAGACAAGCAGCAGATTCAGGAAAACCAGTGACTCCTGGTCTGATTTGGAGAGCAGCACAATCACATAACACAAGGATACACAGAAATACACAGGAATACACAGGAATACACAAGACGCGGTTCTTCATATTATAGTGGCTAGATTTTAATATACCAAGGCTGTGACGACAACCACAACAGTCCTTGCAGTATAGCGTTAACCTTCAGCCCATATAGTAACCAAAAAAAACAACACAAAATGAAAAACTGCAGCAATTATATTGTTTTGCATATATCAAAATTCATTTACAAGATGCATACAAGTCTAAATAAAATGTGCAAAAAATGTAACATTTGCTTATTATACTGAGGTATTTAAATCATGCTATTATTGTTTCAGAAAAGCAAAATAAAACTGGATAGAATAAATGTAATTTAACAAGAAATGGGGCTATTCAAATTAATTTCATTCATCTAAGTTGCAATATGATATTGTGGATTGGATATTGCATGTTGAATAACTGGAGAATATGGAGGATATTTTTAGTTGTATAAAATATTTAAGCAAAACAGGGAGGATATTTTACTTAGATAATTACATAAATTTAGAAATTCCCCAAAACACACACACGCACACAAATATGATTATACATGTAAAATTACCATCTGTATTCTCCAAACACAAGATGAATCACTGTACTGTCCTTAGCAAGCGAACTCGTCGTTCTTCTTAAACGATGGCTTGCTTTCACTGTGCACAGACAGCCATTGTTAGACATGTCATTTTCATTCATCTTATGGGTTTCCTCTGGTCAAGGACCACATCACCTGCTGCTATTTGTGAATGAACACTAACGAGAAACAAAGCCATTACCAGAACTGCCTCAAAACTTGAGCAAATTAAGATACCAACCAAATCAACTGAATTTTACAAAAAATTGGTGTAGCCAAGACTCATCGTGACCTTTGGTAATGTTCCCCTAAATGAAATTAAAACAAGACAATAAATTCAATTCAGACAAGCTACTGTATTTCAAACCGGCCTGTAGATGAGACAGAAGCAGATCAGACATCTGCAATATTTTCCTGTTTGCACTGCGACACCTTGAGTGGTGTCTGGATCTGGACTGAAGTGTCGCATGTTTGCACTACATGAGGTGCTGTGTAATGATATTAATACACCAACAGAAGGTGGTGAATGGTCTTAACATTTGTATCTTTGATCACTGGTCACACGCCAAACTAATGTATAGGCAAGAGGTCACCTTGTACCTTGAAGTGCGTGACAGCTTGCCGCGAATTCAAAGCGCAGCTGTTTTTGTTTGAATACATTAACCCAAGGGAGAAAAACACAACCGGGGAACACATGCAGATGTGTCAATATACCCCGGATCTCTCTATCAGTGCCTCCGAGCCGTGTTACAAAGTCATAGGATTTTGCACAAGTGCTGACATACGGCGTGAGGTCACCTTGGGATAGCCTTCTCCCATCGGGTCTCCTTTAATTGGCATTAGAAAAGTACATATTCACCAAGACCTGCGGGCAACACGACGAATGACGGACTCAAAATCCAATCACGGAGATTCAGGCCGGAGTGCTGAGAACTTTATAATAGATGCTTCCAGAAACACTGGCATGAGAAACAGGGAGGCTGGAGACTCAGACATTTTCAAGATCTTTCCCCTTTTGTTCTTTATTTTTTTAAAAAAGGGTGTCACTTTACAATAAGGCTACCCATATAAGGAGTTTATGAATGGTTTACAATCTGGTTATTAACTAGGTTGTAACACTTTGTTAATTATTAATAGACAATTTTAAACAAGTTATGACAGTTTTCTTTTTTATTATTGAGTTACTACCATTTACAAGTGGCAAAAGGGAGCCTTATTGTACAGTGGGGCCAAAAAAAAAGAGTATAAATGAAATAGATAGAAATAGAATAGGGTGGGATGTTAATACACAAATCTTAAAATGAGTAGATTAAAAAAGCTAATGGCATTTCAATCTTTGGGGCTGTTCTTTACCACCTAATCCCCAGTATTCCTGAAATGGGGACTCGGTAATTGAAGACAAAAGTACCTGAATGGTACTTCAAGGTAGCTTTTTCATATTTTCATTAATTCATCCTGGAACAGATGCAACGACATTCATTTTTTCCTAAATAAAAAGGAAAAATGGCCCAGGATAAATAAACGGCCCAGAAGAAAAGAACTGCCTTTGTGCAACAAACATCTTGAGTCTATATTAAAAACATCATAGTTATAATGTTAGGCACAATGTACTTCATTTGAAACATCCATGGACAATAGGGCAAGAGGTTAGGGAAGACTGAATGAAAGAATTTTAATGTTTCTTTAATTGTTGGGATTTTTAAAATGACTTGCTGTGTTCCATTCAATGAACTTCATGCCCACTCAATTTTGCTGTTTTTAAATCATCTGCACAGTAATTCACTAACTCAGAAGCCGTAATAGCCCTATGCGTCTTCATAACTCTACCTTTCCAGATTGCAACGATCTAAACCAATCAGTGATCTAAAGCAATCAATGTCTAAAATGAAGTTCCTATGCTGAATTTCTCCAAAACCACTACAGGAGAGTATTTGTGTTGTAGATTATAGGTGTTGACAAAACACAAAAACAATCATTAAGAAAAAAAGAGAAAAACACATTGACACCCAGAATGAAATTAGGAATTAAATTATGTACAAAGGAAACTCTTCATCATTTACAAACTCCAATCAACTGTTCTGTGGAATCATTTAAGTTACAGAGCATTTCATAGAAACTTAAGCCTAACAATACTTTAAGCTCTTAGTGCCTATTGGTGTGAATGAATCAGGTTGAATTCGTAATTCAGTAACATCACAGTTTGTAAATAGGAAAAAAAAAAGGTTTTGCAGAGACAACGATTGTAAATAAAATCACAATGGTTGATTTCCTGAAGAATCTAATTTCAACCAAACAATAAATTATTGTTTAAACGATATTACTTATTTGAATATTTGAAAGTCATAAATATGAATGACGACCTATGGATTGTTATAAAGTTCACGCAAAAAACCACAAACACGTGGATTAAATAAAAACCTGAGAGTATAGTCAGGGTTTGCTAAAGGAAGTTGCTGGAGTTGTTGCTGAACTTAATGCTGCTTGGCAACAGGATCACATCACGCAAACAGGGTAGTACAGTGACAGCGGCCTGACAGGAATTACATCGTCACAACAATGACATCAGGTGCTGCTCCCTGCGTCCTGGTCTCCCCACACTTCCACCTTAAATCTGCCAAATGCTTCAGAAGTACAAGCTGAACTACAGAATATTATGCAAAAAGTGGCATTTTTAACAACAAAAGAATATTTACCACAAAAATGCCACTTTAACAAAGAAGGGTATTTTTCAGATTCTTCTGGAAAAAAGCCTACAGTTTGCATTCACAAACTTCTCCATGTACATTAATCAGTGTGCAAAAGGACAGGAGACTTCATATACATGATATTACTTACAAGCCTTTTAAAACAAATTAAAAATGATTACAACTTAACAATGACAGGTTATTGGTATTCATTGAGATACAGGAAAGCCCAAACCCTTTTTTGCAATTATAAACCAGGAAGTAGGACACATTTTCGCTGCTGGTTAGGTGTGAGCAGGGAATGATAAGGAAGAATAACAACCATGAACTTCTTTATTCTGGCACCACAAGGAGGTAAGAGAGAATCAGACTCACGTCAGCAACAATGAATCCGTCAAAAGACTGGATGGATGCAGCAGCTCGGATTTGTCTCTGCAGGATAAAGTTCAGGCTTACTCGGCAGACCAAACTAGTGGAATCATTAAGCAGTTAATTCAGGAAGCACACGGGTCATGACATCATTTCCTAACTGCCAGTCCAGGATGTCAGAATATGACTGTTCAGTTCCCTTTCACTGGACATAAAGGCTGAGCTTAGATCAACATCAGGATCTGCTCCGAAGTCCACATCGCGGAGCTAGCAAGGGCGTTTACCCAATTGAAACAGCATACCGTAGCCAGTTTTAACCAGTTTGCCTTACATATAGCGTTAAAGTATAACCGTAGTAAACAGGCTATGTATGTCAGGCTCAAGGGGTAATCAAACCAAAGAACTTCTTCACGCATGTGAATTTGGCCCCATTTTCAAGACGAAATTGAAACAACCCATGAATGAATCAGTTCAACGCAAAAGCTCAGTTATGTTTATTATTTCAAGTATTAAATCGTCATAATTTAAAGCTTAGGAATTAAGTCTTTCGGATGTCATTGTTCCTAATCCTGCTTTAATGCAAAGCACAATGGCAGCATCCAGTACACAGAATGACGATAAGCGTGGTTACCAGCTCCATTTTCCACTCAGTCCTACTTGGTCCCGTTTTAGGGTGATTTGACGTTTATCTTGCGTGATTCTTCACCGCAGTCTGACGACAGGCATCAGGCACTGTTGTACTTTTTTATTTTTAGGGTTACCGAAGCAGTGTCCTACGCACATACTCATATATTTTACTTTTTTGCTTGCAACTACACTAAAAAAATTGAATTCAGAACAAAAAAAATCTACAGTTAAATGCAGCATAATGGCATTTAAAAGAATAAAAAAAAAATAGAAATAAAACGAATGATTTTTTTTTCACCACACATAAAGTAACACTACTGTTACGTTGCATATAAATTTCATAATGATTTTCCCAAGTTGCGCCTGCAGGTAAACTGCAGACTATTATTCTGGTAAAGTGCAAAATATTTGCCATGGACCTTGGCAAGATCAGTTTTCCTGCGCTTGTATCAATTTTATGGTTAAACTACCATAGTATCAGTTCACTTTCTACATGTGCTGCAAAATCTCCCATATTAGCTGGGTATGAGCTCTTTAAATGAATCATCACAAATCTGAAACAAAAAAAGAATCATAAATAACTTTTTGAAACTCCAGACAAATCCCAGAGTATATTTGAGATGAGCCGTTTCCTTGGTAACACTTCAATGCAGATATTTTTTAACAGAATCATGCACGACTCTCCGAAAATATATTTATGCATTATGTTCTTATGTCAAATCAATTTTCGATTGTGTTTTTTTGAGATCAGACCGCTGAATCTTCACTTCAGTCCTGATTTGCGATGTTCTCCCACAATTTAACAGCTTGTTTCACAGTTATTATGCATGATATGGAATAAGATTTTATTTCACTCACTATTTTTCTTTTTCTTCTCCCACTGAAATGTTTTCCTATATTTCAGCCCATCTTGTAAAAATACACACCTCCTATGAATTTCACTGCTTTTCTAATTTATTACCACACTGTAAACAACTCCTTCCTCAGTCCTTTGTTTTTTTTGGCCCATTTATTTATTAGAAATTTACATTAACTTTATCTGGAAAGTAAAGACACTTTACAGCAATAAATGTTCAAGTCTCGCTGCTTCACACCCAGCATTTCATCAACAACACATATCAGGCCCCCTTAAATTAATAAAAGGAGAGATTCTGATCCATGCGCAGTGGTTTGAAGGACATCTGCGGGTTCCTGGAGATAGTGGCTGCAGGGGGAGGGGCTTTCTGGCCGAAGGGACCCACCCTGCAGAGCATAACCCTGCCGGGGTCTTGGATCAAGGCTACCCACAGGTTCTGAAAGGAGATTCATACAGAGAAGGCTAAGAGGACGACCTGGATACCTCCTGGACACGAAGTGCAGAGCTAAGCTCGATATGTGTGCTTTTCCATTTTAATGTAAATAACAGCAGCATACTCAAACAGCAGTCTAAGGGTATTTTTTCCACTGTAAATCCGTATTTTCCTTTTTTCTTTGATTTCTGGTCCAGTACTGAGGTAGCAAACCAGCAAGGGTGGTCCATCAGTACTTTAGGGTGCTACTTGTAAACGTGTCCGTTGTAATTGGTCATGCAAATAACCTGCCTCTGAAACACAAAATAAAACCTGCACCTGGAAAAGGCGTAGTTGTGAAGTCAGAAAACAATAATGGACAAAATTTTTAAATAAATTATTATAATGGATGCATGGACAAATGCTGAAGCTGCAAAGCTCGCTAAATTGTTTCCTTGGACAGATTAAAATGTTTTAGTGAGGAATCTGTACAGTAAGACTACAAAATACCGGAAATGTATTGTAAATAACATTTTGAAAATACAGTGGTATAATATTTGTATAAGATGAAAGTAAGAAAAAGCTATATCTTAAACCACCGGACTATGGTGGTCCTTGCGATGTGAGAATTGCATGTGCACAACAATATTAATGTCGCACATCGGCCAGAACTGTAACATGGTAGCCATTTTCAAATTCAGTACAAATCCCCCGCCTTGTGTTGTGATGATTTCATTCTGCGGCAGTACCAGATTTTCATCTACCATTAACTTTGGTATCACTCTGAAGTAAACAGGCCACAAAGAGCGTGTGTGGGAATTCATTACAGATAAAGTACGAAAGAACAATTAATGCTGCTGACCGTTGATCACTTCCTTCATCTTACCAAACTGGCTGGGGATACATTGCCGACATTCGTAATGCAGCAGAAGCTGAGATGATGGGAGAAGGTGACACACTGGCACTATTGGAATCGTTTAATTTTTCAACATATTCATGACCATTACCTCGGGCCAATATCTAGCCTAATAAATTCACAGTAGTCATGCAAATGGATGTTTAAATGCCTTAGATGTGGCCATACTGAGGGCTTTTAATTCAATGATGGTCACATGACTATGCAGGACTAGGGGCATCAAGGAGCACAGTTCGAAGACGAAATCTGAGTCTTGATGAAAGAAATGACCAGATCCGTACATGTGAACTGACCAACAGAACCACAAGCTTGCACGCAGAAGGCTCACAGGTGTACTAAACAGCCAAGTATATTATAAACGTATAACTTACATCATGGAACCCATTAAAAACAATATGACATTAAATAAAAGCTTAAATTAAAAAATAGCACAAGAGCTGAATTACTGATGCAAGACTAAAATTAAAACACAAGATTGCCCACAGAGAATAATTAAAAAAGAGCTTACACATACTGTAAGTAGTGTTGTGTATCCAAAACACTTCAGTCTTTCTTAAAAGACTTAAAATGTGAGCCCTACATTCGAAAATTACCTAAATACATAAGCGATTCCTGCACCAGTATTCTTAGACCTCGCTCTGCTTACTTTTAATATTTTATGAATACTGTTTATGAGATTATATACCATTTTGCCCTTGGCTGGGCCTGTCAGTACATTATACATATTTGCAGAAACCAGCATTAGCGACTGACACTATGCTTAAAATATTTTAGCATCTGCAAATGCACCAATCATACAGAACTGCAAAATCAGGAGACGTCTCACAAAATAAAATAAAATAAAATACAACCACTGCAGAATGGTCAAAGCCTGGCGATGAACATCTGCTCTCTTCAATTTCTGATTCCTATTAAATTTTCTATAAGCTAGAATTTGCAAGGGAATGTCAGATTTTCTATCATACACTACACGCCTTAAACACAAATGTTGCTTAGTAAATAAAGACATACTTCACACTGTGTAGGCCAATAGCCTCTGCCATGTTCTTTAAATACATTCTCTGCTATTACTCCAAAAGCATCCCTTCGATTACATCCAATTCTCCACCTACTGAAGCTTTTACTGCAATCTTGGAGAAATGTTCTAAGATGTGCTGCTCTCCGCATTTAAAACAACTGTCTTAAAACGGTGGAAATCAAATCAGAGCTGTGCAATTATACCCTAAAATATCTTTAAACATGATTCAAAGGAATGATAAAACAATGTCGTGGGAGCAAGCTCAGCTCAATGGAGGACGACACGAACAGAAAAGGACCGGAAACGACAGAGCCCTCAATGCAGGCGCCTCGCTGGCCCGCCCCCCCCAGCCCCCGCAGCCAATGGGGTGCGGGCCGGGACCCAGGAGTGTGCCGGCTCTTGACGTCCCAGTGGCCATCTGCCACTGAGTTGGCCAGCAGGCAGCAGCCACATAAAGGCGCGGCGGGGCAGATCCAGGAATGACTCATGACTGCACTCCGAAAAAGTCTGTTCATTTGACCTCACAGAAGACATCTCGCAGGGCTAAATGTGACCTCTGTGGAGCTGAGAGCAAGTGTTTGCTTTTTGGTGCGGGGGTTGGGGGGGGGGGGGGGGGGGACTTGGC
>JABFEB020000113.1:17427292-17439284 GCA_019775895.2 Stomatorhinus ivindoensis
TGTTGTTGCTGTGGATGTTGTTGCTGTGGATGTTGTTGCTGTGGATGTTGTTGCTGTGGTTGTTGTTGCTGTGGTTGTTGTTGCTGTGGATGTTGTTGCTGTGGATGTTGTTGCTGTGGTTGTGGTTGCTGTGGTTGTTGTTGCTGTGGTTGTTGTTGCTGCTGCAGCTGCTGTGGCAGCTGTTGCTGCAGAGGATTCTGGGATTTCCCAACTCCTTGCAATCGCTGCTGTCTCCTGAAACCACAACAAATCTGAGTTACCAAGAAACCTAATAATCCTTAACCTGAGAAAAGTCATGCTGGCTGAAAAAAACTACTTTACAGCTTTCCCTTTCTTGCAAAGTACCCTCCTGAACTATTGGCACCCTTAATAAAAAAGATCAAAAAAGGGCTATGAAGAAATGTAATTATTGTCCATTAGCTAGATCTTATCCTTAAATGATGAGAAAGACCTAACCTTTCACAGAGAGCAAACTCAAAAAAACATTCTCACTCTCGCAAAGGCATCACACACCAGTGTCATTTTCCCCCACTGCAATGTCAAAGGAAAAAAAAAACTGAATAGGAACAAATGTGGCCAAACCAGGCTGGATTTACGACTTTACATTACAAAATAATGAGGAGCCCCATCCAGGGCTTTGACAGCAAGATGGTGATGTACTGAAAAAGATCATTCTTTGTGTTATTTGGCAAAGTTGGGTTGTAACGGCAACAAAAAGGAGATGGTGTTGAGCCCTAATGCTGCACCAAAAAAGACGGACGAGTCCACATTTTACTAGACATGAGATAAAAGCCGGCAGTGTACATGTAATGTCTAATGTATCTAATGTATTCGGGGGCTTTGGAAGATAGAATGCGCATCTTCCATGTATTCATAAAGGAACTTTCGGCAGCCGAATGAAGCGATGGATTCCATGTCGCCGTGGTCCCTGGAATCTACCCGGCCTGCTATGACTCCCCGTCCCATTTCAGCTCTGCCTCTCACTGATTATGCCAGCTATCATCACCGGCTCAACTTAACACAAGAGTCTAACAATTCTCCTTACGTTCCTTGAGATATTTTCCACTGATGTAGAGCAGTTTAAATGCAGATTACTGGAGTGAAAAGACACACTTTAAAAATATCTTACTATTATATTTTACATTTAAGGAGAGTCTTATTTGGGAAAAACAAGAAGTACATACTGTCAAAGACAACTAACCCACACGGTTCTCTCTCTGGCACGTTATTAAACTCAGCCTTACTCAGGAAGATGCAAATATCGTTCTCTGCTTAGCTCCCCTGCTGGACAGTCAGGCGGCTGTTGCTACCGCCTGATTTCCTAAGCCTGCCAGTACAACCAGGTGGAGCTTCGGATTCCAGGTTGAATTATAATGTAATTTACCCTCGCAGATATGCAGTGGCGTCGCGGTGTGAAAACGTATATAGGGTTTGAGTTTCAGATTCTCAAGTACATTGACATACCATTTCCGACTACTGCAAAACGCAATTGTCTGTAGATCACCAAGCAGCTGGTGCAATGTCCGGCTGGAACTGAACACATTTCACTGGAACCCAGCACTCTGCTTGCCCACGGACACAACCCTGAGGACATCGGTCCGCCTTCAAGTGAAAAGGAGCATCTCTGACAAGCTCTGAATAAGACATCAAAGCAGCAAGGCCTGGCCATGGCATTCACCAGCTTCACGAGTGTCTCGACCTTCCATGACCCCGGCAGAGTCTTGGGTAACATCTTTTGGGCAGATGCTTCAGTCGATATCCAAGACTCTTACTGTGCACGCCTTAAGTAGGTGAAAAATAAAAACTTTCACCGTAAAATATTTAAGGAAACTGGATATAACTGATAAAAACAGGAAGCGAACGAAAATGCTGACGTAATAACACTGTGTGGTACTGGGTGCCTGAAGTTCAGAATGAATAAGAATCTTATTTCCAAAAGAGCTTTTCAATAACAGTGATGGGGAAAGACGATTCTTCATGCTCCTGAAATCTGAATTTTGAATACTCTCTCTAGTCGAACAATTAAGTTTGCTTGCCCAAATAATTTTTATATCACAAATTAGAGGGGAAGTGTATTTTTTGTATATTTGTATAGTGCATTTTCACAACATTACATTGTCTCAAAGCACTGTACAATATCCCTGCCCAAACCTGGCTGCTGGTGGATAATATAGTTTTTGCCAGCGACTCTACAGTTAGCAAAGATATAGCCTAACATCGCTGTCAATTACAGAACCATCTGTGCATCCAGAGGTATTTAGCATGTTGTTCTCAAGCCAGGTGACACAGGCAGGGGGACGGGGCCGTATTGCAGGTGCCAAAGCTGCCAATGTGTAAAAACTGCCCTGTCAATAGCCTGGCCCAGTGTCTGGCCATCACAGATCCCTCTAGCCAGGAGCTACCATGGCAGAGCAGGATGCTGTCAAACGCACATGCTGCACATATCAGAGCCATCTCCTCTGCGTGACTCCAGCAAACAACTCACAGGCTTTGCCTAGATATTTAAGGGGTCAAACTGTGAAAAGAGCATAAAAAATAAACCTAAATTAGAACCAAGCATCCAAATAACCAAGGTTCCCTCTACTCAGAGATTTTATTTGTGTTGTATGTTGCGTTTAAAAAATCTTTTTAAAACTTTGCACTGTGGCAAAACCACGACAATAGTGTTATTTCACACATGCATGCAGACAGGTCTGCAGTTTGCACCCTCTAAGTGCAATAAATAAAAACATAATAAACACAAAAATCTAACTAATTTTAAGCAGCGCTTGGGTTACACGAAAGTGATAAAACTATTGGGAAGACAGACTTAGTGTGGCCGTCACATTTCGGTGACCATCCAGCAATTGGGCCGGGCTCCGGCCTCTGTGCGCTCCACTGGGCGTTAATTACATTCGGATGTGCGCTATGAGGAAAGGACTCAGACGTGACAGACAGCGAGGTGTGAGCGTGGGTCCTCACGCACGTCTCTGTGTTCCCACAACCGTGCGAGAGTACCGAGGGAATCGCTCACCATTCGCCGAAGTGAGACTCTCACACACGACTCGCCGTTTCTTATCTACGTTTATAATAAGTGTCTTCCAAGGTGCCCTTATCGTTACTGATCGGTTAAGGATTATTTTAATGCAGCAGTTTACCCATCATCTAAGGTTGAAAATACCTTAATTTCAATGTAGCCTAAAAGGATTTCTGAGAACAGAATTTGCATCTGATTTAAGAACACACTCTCAGCACTGGGACAATAATGATTATAAATTTTCCGATATTAAGATTAATCTGAATCAAGTAAAGCCTTAGTGATTCACCATAACGACCCATTGCCCTGTTAATAGCTTTTACTGACCTGGTCACTTGTCGTCTACCGTCAAAGGGCAGCACCACGATTAACTGGTCCAGGGAGGTGTATGTGTGTCTAAAAGCATGAAATTGTAAAGCGACTGGTATGGACAGGAGGACACACAGGCAGAGGAGGGCAGGGAGGACACGCAGGAGGTGGAATGGAAGGGATACAAAAGAGGGCAAAACAACTAACATTCAAATGAAGGGGATTGTGGGAATGCAATGGCAACTCAGGGTGGGATGTGACAACACACTGACAGTCGCCATGACAACCCCAGCTTTCTAAACAAAGCAACATGCATATGCATAACATCATCATAAAGATTTTTTTAAAGCTCTATATTTGTAATTTATTCTTCACAGGACAAGATTGTCATTCAAATAACCCGCATCTGTTATGAGCAATGTTTTGAAAAATAAAATTAAAAATAAAAAAAAACTAAAAAATGAAAATAAGGAGAACTACGCTGACAGCCGTTTCAGGAAACATTTCAGGTGCAAACCTCGTTCCAAATCTGTTACAATGTGTTCTAGCCACCTAGCATAACTCCATGTACTTTTGCCTGCAAAACTGAAATATTTTACAGGTATTAAAAGAAAAAAACTTTTAAAAGATCAAAACCTTTGATCACACTAACAGTGAATGTAACATGGGTTAGAAATCGTAACGTGAGAAGGAAAAAAAGTTCCTGTTTGCGGAAAAACAGGACGTCGAGGGTGAGTGGAATGATTCATGTAAACTTATTTACTTTATTTATCAGCAAGGGATGATTTAACTTTTGCAAATCTGGTTGCATAAACTAGATACAGATAGAGGAACTGGCATAGATGATACCAGCTGTATTTACTTTAAAGGGACAACATACACATGAATATTATTGTGCATGAAGTATGGTATCACAGAAATTAACCCGGAGGTAGAGAGCTGGTTCAACTGAAAGAGTATCCAGTGGTAAAGAGAATGACATTTAGGAACAAAAAAGAGTTTCTGGAATAAAGGCAGAGAGAAGCACATTCTACCAAAACAATCAAGCTTAATTTCAAAGGATTCCAAATGCCAGAATGCCTAGAATCCCTCTGCCCAGCGAGCAGACTGCCCCCTATTGGCTCTCAACTGCCACTCGAATTTTCAAGATTAAAAATTGGGGGAAAAGCTTGTCACTTGATGTTATGTTTTTCTTCCAAACCTCTGTGTTATCCCGTAACTACCACGTGACTCCGCAGCCCACGTCTGTGTTTAGGTACACGCCTGTGTATCAAAGGCAAGGATCTTTGATATCAATGCAGGCTGACACTTCAAGGTGATATCGGAAACTGAAAGAGCGAATGCCTTCTTTTGACCCGACACCCGCAGGGTGCTTTTTCTCGACTGAAGCAGGCAACAGGATCCAAGGCCTGTCAAACAGCAGGTACTTTAATTCAAAAGACTTAAGAGCAGCAAATAAAAAAAAACACAAAAAACAAACAGGCAAAAACAAAAAAACATCAGAACTCCCACCTAACTGATGATAAAGAACATTTTAATATTGTAACTACCTAGTTTGAGGGCGTAGATGCCGATTTAATAATGAATTTCAGACAAAGTTTTATCACGCTACAAACTGGTTTGCGTTCGTGTTCCGGCTGAGGACCAGCAGTCACTGGTGATGCGGGAGTTTGCCTGCACTTTCGTCGCTAATGTGTGCATGAGACTAGGGCTTAAATGTGCATAAAGCTCTTAGTATGGCAGTAATACGGCCTAATTCTGGCACCAGTAATATTCTCCCATAGAAATTATGTCTTTTCTTCCACTAATTATTCACATTTTTAGATAAATAAACCAAAGTGCAGAACAAACAACACTGAACAGCCTTTTTGAGCTGGTTTAAATCTAGCTGGCAACTTGAATTTCTGAGCTTAATGGTGTTTGGACAAAAATTCGCAGCCATTTTCTTTTAAATGAATGATTATCATGCGATTCTCTTTAAGGTGTTCCGCCAGAGAAAGCGCTTTGTCCCACGGGAAAGAGAGGAAACG
Organism: Stomatorhinus ivindoensis; assembly: GCA_019775895.2. Taxonomy (NCBI): domain Eukaryota; kingdom Metazoa; phylum Chordata; class Actinopteri; order Osteoglossiformes; family Mormyridae; genus Stomatorhinus; species Stomatorhinus ivindoensis. The sequence goes on from JABFEB020000113.1 coordinate 17,432,648, forward strand.
AGAATAAAACACCTTGGCCAGAGATTATAAGAAACAAGTATCAGTCATACGGGGAACAGCAGAAGTAGAGTGATCTCAAAGTGGTGGTGAGGCGCCTTCTTAGCACCCCGTATGAGCATCTGAAGACCTTGGAGAAGCCAGGAACATGAGAAAGCTCAGAGCAGTGCGCTGTGAAGTCAGCCAAGTCCAGAAAGCAGCCACTGGGAACATCCAGAGCGAGATTTATTAAATGAAAATAAAGGTGCACATTTCTAACGACTACATAAAATATGAGGCAGGTCCAGATTCAGAAATTCAGCACTCCTGCGTCAAGACGTCTAATGAAGCAGGGGGATAATGACTCTTCTGCCCACTGGGGGCAGTCAGATGCTCGGAGCTGGTCCCAGGCCATCAGAAACGGTCGATTATCCAGCTGAGACCAAACTTGACGCGGCAGCAGCGAGGACCAGCTCCATGTGAGCTGTGCACCATGCTAGGCCCTCCTCTGGTCTCCTGCACCAACTGCAGAAGGTTAACGTGCAGCCGTCACAGTAGCGCCGCATTTTATTGCATGTACTGTTCCCTTTGCTTAGCCCAGGGGTACGAAGCAATAAAATTAACTGCCGTCTGTTGACTGCGTCTTAATTTATGGAATGCCAACACGCCGCTTAATAGTTTGTCTGAGTCCGGCGCATGTTTCGTATTACCCTGGGGCGGTGTTGCCGGACGAGATGTCACGCACCGCACGCGATGCTGCGGGAATGGCGGCCGCGAAAGAGGAGGGGTTAGGGTGCGGCAGACTCACCACATGGGCCGGTTCCTGGAACACGGTCGGGGGGGACGTGGGGCCAGGGGTGGGAGGTGTACGCCTCAGCAGGCGGGTAAAAAGGGGAGGGGCCGCAGGGGCCCCAGCTGAAAGCCAATTGACCCCTGGAGTCTCCCTTCGCCCGTCAATCACTGATTCAACACATATCATTGGCTAATGAAAAATTTGCCCCCTCTGCCTTATACCGCACCTCCTGCCAAAAAAAAAATCCTAGAATCAATCCTGCCCCCCACCCCCACACACCAGTACAAAGAGGGACTTTTCCTGGCTTAGGGGAGGGGCAGGAGTGCGACAGACCGACAAATCCCGCGGATCCGATTCGCCGCAGCCAGGATGTCTGAAGTGTTAATTCTCTGGAGGGGAGCGCCAGGCCGCCTGACTAATGACGGGCCTGGATTCTGGAGCCACCTCTTGGCTGAACCTGCCATCACTCCTGGGCCTGTGGCGGAGTAATTAGACAGCTCGGCTAACGGACTCCACTCCTGGCCTGACCCACACAGTGAGGCGGCTCTCCCTCATAAGGAAGGGCTATAATTTTTGGTGGAGAAAAAAAAAAGAAAAATCTGGATGACAGAGAGCAGAGAGAGAGAGCAGGAATAAACCCTGAAACGGGCTTTATGATTGCAGGGTACAGCGAGAGCCGGGCTCGGCTAAAACTGTCCTCTCCCGACTTGGCTCAACAAGTAGCTCACTGTTCTAACTACGCTGAAGGTTGTGAGTTTAAATCTCAGGGGACACAACAACATTGTAACCCATCCTCAGCTTCAAGTTGCTGTGGATGAAAGCATCAGGAGATTTAATAAATGTAACTCAGTCCTATGAGAGAAATGTGGGAAAACTACTTGCTGGGATGGAAAGAAGACTGTCACACACCATGATCTTGTGTATCGAATGTCGAGGCAGGAAACTATCAGACGAAACCTCTGGTAAATTCCAAGTGTTAACCTGAATATCCAAAAGAGGCATTTCTGTTAAGAAGGGCGACTCATTGTGTTTTGAACTAAAACTTCTTGTGCTTCCATTAAATTTTGCTTAAACGGTGGATGAAATCAATTTGATATTCATAATTTAGCATAATGACTGCAGGTAATTTACAGAAACATGAGCAATAAATGGGGATTTTTAAAAAACTAAATTATAGCTTTATCCATGCTTAGAAGCTTATTAACTGTAACTCTTAAGTGAAACACGCCAGTAAAGCTAATAGAAAATGCCTCCTGGTTATTCTGGTGTCATTACCAAAAAAAGCGCCTCTTTTAAAAATGACACATTCTAGAACCTGAGAGCATGACTTTGACCCCAGAGAAATTCGTAAATGTGTCATGGAGTATCAACTCCTTCACTAGCAGCCCAGGACCTAGCCAGCTCTGCTTTTTTCTTATTTTTATTTAACCAACACTTTAATTCAAAGCTATGTACAATTGATTGAGCAGAATCAGCTGGTGCCTGGAGCGTTTGGGGTTTAAAGGCCTTTCTCAAGGGTTCAATGGTGAAATCACTCTGCCAACCACTAGACTGAACTGGTTCCCATCCTATCATAGTCCTGATTTGCAGAGTCTCATGCTGCCCCCTATGTGCATCCATACAACCCGTTCTCTGAGAAACAATTCAGTTTCAGTCTTGCCTCGAACATTTATTATTATTAGTATTATTATTATTGCCCTGTCATGGGATTTGAACCAACAACCTTTTGATCAATGGCACAGTGTCCTAACCTAGGGACAGGCGCACACATACTACTTTTCTTTTTTTGCAACAGCTGTTGTCCTATTCAAAAAAAAAAAAACGGGACAACAGTTGAGCCACAAAGTCCTCGGTAATCACCGCACTCACCGACGGCCCGTCCTCCTCCGACGAAACAGCTTCTTCGCGTGTGCAATCTCAGCCTCATTCGGGAGCGGTGGGTAGACCTGAAAAGACATGACCATAGAAGCAGTCTGGTCATCTGCTTCCAGGCTGCGATGTGAAGTGAAAAGAAATTAAATCACCTGATGCTTCACTGGCACAGAATCATGATAACAGGCATCCACTAACAGAAGGACGGGATCTAACACACAATGGTGAGCTTCGAACGCATTTTACAGAAGGAACACTGCAGAAGTAGTTTCCCCTATACTATGTGCGGCAAACTGATTCTCCTCTGCAAATAATGCTGCTGAATTTATTTAGAATGCAGTCAGATAAAAAGCAACTGGATGATTCATCAAGAATGGAAATACCTCCCGTCAAATTACTGAAAATGAAACAACAGGCAACAGGACCAAGACACATCTAGTTCTGAGGATAATATCTGAATTTCCAAAAGGGTTTTGAAAGGCAACCAAAAAAGAAACTTGTTATCAAAAGGTATTTCAGGATGGCACAGACAGGACATGCTAGCTGACTGCCTCTAATATGTCTAACCAAGTGTGCCGCCAGAAAACTCATTTCCTTTGTGCCACTGCCAAGACAATCTTGAGATCTTGTAGGTAGTCTGACACCTCTGGTCTCAGCATAAAAGAAAAAAAAAACACAAATGCGATTTGTCTCCCCTCTTGGGTCTTTCAAAAGAAGCCCAGCAAAGTCTCCTTTTCAAGAAAGCATGTGGCTTAAAAAAAAAAAAGCATTTACAAGCTTCGAGTTCAGCAAAAAAAAAATAAAAAATCAAAACTCAATTTTGAAAGAAGCATATATGGCCTTCAAAGCACAGAGCACTTTTCAATTTAGCCCAAAGGGTCAGATTCAGGGTTGGTTAACCACTAGCTCTGGTTGCCATGGTCACAAATGCATATTTTGTTCACTACTACTGGTAGTAAGTCATCGCCATTTCCAGTCTGACAAATCTAGACAGGAATCTGTTATAAAACCCACTTCACGTTGCGGGGGATTTTGTCCCCAGTTTTCATTATCAAAAATGCAGAATCACACTATGACTGTGAACCTTGACCGGGCTCCAGACCTGGAGATCCCGCTTCTGTGTGACGTCTGAATGCAGAATCTCCTTCAGAACATCGAATCACGTAATCACCGATCAGGCCAGAAGGTAACGTGACACTTCAACTTCCTGTACATCACTGCTGACACAAAGTCACCAAGTAGAGCTGCACTGGCTATTCCTGCATGGCTCATGAAGAAACTATACTGAATGACAATTTTATTGTTCACAGATGCAGAAATATACTGTGGGCCAATCTACTGAAATCAAGCATGACATGATATTTACATCCTAGATATTCAGAAGTTGATGCTTAGAATATCTGCTACACTGTGAGAGCATCAATTCTTACTTTTGAGGGTACAACGATTTGTCTCTGAAATTGTGCCCTCAAGGGTCTGCCCTTGTACCCATAGCTGCAGGTAAATGTACCTTTCAATGTACAGAAATGGACTCTGCGGAACACATATGTACCTTTGGGGTATAAAACTATAGCAGACACATTCCCTTTTTTGACACTGCAGGGTCAGGTGTGAATGATGAAAATAAACTTTTAATATGACACTTGACTGGCCTATTTTCTACCTGAACAACCAAATTTCACGTCTATCAGATTTATACCAACAGAAAAAATTGTACGGGTTAAAAGGTCAATAATCATGTTATTGGTCTAAATTCTACTTGACAGAAAGACCCATGTGGCCAAAGTTACAGTTGCTCAGGGCAAACTTTTGTAGTTGTTTCAAACTTACATGCTTTTGAAAGGCAAAGGAGCGTGGCAAGTCACATGACCTGGTGCTGTTCCTTTGGTCTCCCATTCCCCACATTCTTACAGCCCCACACAGTTTCATCTTGCCACCGTTTTCACGGTGGATATTAAAAAAAAAAATGCATATAAAACAATAATCCTACCAAAAACACCAAGGGGCACTTTGGACTTCGACGAACAATCTGGTGGAAAAAAATGTAAAATGGTGCTTTGCTACACTAATACAAAGTTCCTTTAAGGATTTTATTAAGAGACGTCTTTTACCTTTTACGAAGAGGATTACAGCTACAAAACAAAATCTAGGACGAGGATATGCTGGCGTGGCAAACGGTCTTTTTCTCCCTCCATAACACGCTCTCAGTCTTACTCAGTTTTTCCAGGAGTGTTCAGTGACTGCAGAAGGGCTGCCCTGATTGGTCAGTGCAGATTGGACACAGATGTGGAACCGGACCCATGTAATACAGTTCCTGCCCTCAGTGGCATCTTAATAAGCATTTTTGACACGCGGCGCCACCCCAGCAGGCAGGCTGAGTGAGACTCGACGGCAGAGAGACAGAAGACCAACGCCAGCCACGTATCCTGCCAAGAGAACAAGCAGCGCGGGGCAGACCGCGTACCGTTTACCCCTTTGTAAACACTGCAGTTCAAAAGACATCTTCTGGAACCCTGCTGCCACTTGTACAGCAAATCCAATTGGTGGAAGCAAAATCAAGCGAAGTACTTGCTCCAATCAAAATCTATTACACACTGGCAAACAAAAAAAAAACAGCTCAGTGAAAACACATATTCAATAAAAAAAATACTGGGTAAATATTACAATCGTTAAGTAAAGTTTAACGATTTCAGCAATACTTGTAATCTTTACATGATACGACCCGTTAACCACTTACCTGATGATACTAATATCACGGTATAGCATCCGTTTTATTTAAACATCTGAAGATCAATAGACAAAGAAAAATCTATAATTGAACAACAAGAATGGGGGAAAGACTGCAGTGTTTGATTTAGCGATTGCTAATTTATGCAAGATAATAATTAGCTGCATTATTACAAGCTGATTAATCTGAATTCCAGTATTTTTATTCATCATTAAAACTGAGAAAATATTTTATATGCGTTTGTTCCCTTTTACATCGTGGCAGCTTGTCAGTTGACACCCCAGTGTCTGGGATATTAACCAAAGCTACTTCCTAAGGCACCCAGCATAAGAATTCCCAGTGGGGAAGATGGTATAATTGCAGTTATAAAACCCAACCTAAAACTATTAGGTGCAATTAAGTGCAATAATGCACAATTAGCCCAAATTATACTGTCTAAAGAAATTAAGCTAATTGCATTATTCACATTCACTGTCCAGTTTATTAGAAAACAGCCTGTCTCTCCAAACAGTGAAATCACGTGGCTGAATATATGCCGCACACAGGCAGGGTCAACAGGGTTGGTTATCATGTGGCTAGGTGTAAGAAAAGCGCAGACGCAGAATCCTATTTTAAATGTGCTAGATTGTCGGTGACAGACGTGGTGGTTACAGCATCTCAAAAACAGACACCCTCCTGAGATTTTTTTTTTTTTTACGTGCTTACAAAGAATGGTGTGATAAACAGGAACGTTCATTCGGCTGCAGTTCTGTTGCTCGTTAACGAGCGCATGGAGGAGAATAGCCCGACTCGTTAAAGCGAACCAGAAGAATACAAGTGCAAAAATATCGGCTCAGCACAACAGTGGTGTGCGGAAAGGCTTCCCTAAATGCACGTCTCATCAACCCTTGAAATAGTTCAGCACTGTAACATGTGGGGGTAAATAATAAAGTTAATGTCACTGACTGCATTTTTACAAAGCTACTAATACTAAAGAAATGTTAAACTGTTTTGGCTACAAAATCATTTCCTTTGGATCAATCCATTCAAACATAAAGAATTATAGCACTATTAAGATTAGTCAACTGGCATACATTTAATCAGCCGTAAAGCTGTTTGAAACATAATTGAAACAATAGCTAACACCCCAACATATGGACGGACTGATGAAAGCGAAGCGGGTTGGCAGCTTAAAGAATGCGATGCTGGCAGAGAGCCTTCTCTGCGTTACGAGAGTGCCGAACTTGCAGATCTTTAACAGCTCACAGGCGCTGAAAGATTAGATAATT
>JABFEB020000113.1:17455527-17468905 GCA_019775895.2 Stomatorhinus ivindoensis
TTCACAATTTCCTACCCCCCCCCCCCCCCCCCCCAAAAAAGAAAATTAACCTAGAACCTCAGGTCATAACTTTTATCATTTTTTCCATAGATTAAAATTAATCCAAATGTAATTCAGCTTTTTAAAAATTGCATGCATCTGCATTTACATTCAAAACAAAGGGCAAAGGATTTTTACTGAAAGACAGCGTTATGGTTTCGACAAATGATAGACTTCCTAAACAAGAGCAGATGAAACAGTGTAACTGCTACCACTAACTGGGGGTGATGTGCGGACCTGCAAGTTAGGGCTCTGTACTGGTGATTGGAAAGCCGTTGGTTCAAATCCCATTACAGGCAGTTACATCACCGTTGGGCCGTAAAGCGAGGCCCTTAACCCCAATTGTTCCTGGGTCACCATCTAACCCAGTACTCTTTGGACAAAAGCGTCTGTTAAATAAACAAGCGTAAATGTACCCTTGGCGGGATTATGTCACTTCCTTACAGACGGGACACACACGCAAGCAGCCCGTAATCGGCAGGCTGTCAGGAGAGCAGACGTGGTAACGGCTCTGCCGTGATCTGAAACCCGAGCCGTACGCACAGTGACCTGCGTGATAAAAACACCCGCACGTATCCCGCGATAAAACAGGCAAGCGCCAGTAACACAGTAACACACAGTGGAGTGTAGCGGCAGCTGAACACGCCAGGAACACCCCCCCACCCACCCCCAAACGGTTTACCTGACGCTCTGACTGCGCCATGGTCGAGCGGAGGATAGGAGGAGAACAGGAAAGCCTTTTATGTGGCTCACTTCCTTGAAAGGCACTGGGCACACCAGTGATGGGGGGGGAGGGGGTGCGGCTTGGCGGTGTGTAGGGAGCAGGTGTGTTTGTCCAGGAAGGTAAAGGCAAGCCAGCGTGGCACTGGAGGGCAAAGGTCGGCCGCTCAGCAACCCCATCCCCCGCCTTGCACACGGTACGCGCGTCACATCAAACAAGGGAAGCTGTGGTTGCCATTCGTACAAGCATGAGAACAGCTACAATGCAAAGTGCTCGTTTTCTCATGTCCCATCACCTCTCTAAGATATAGAGGGAAGAGTGACGCTTGGGGTCAGAGCAGTGTCAGCTGCCCACACAGGTCCCCCGGAGTGTTTTTTTGGAGCATTAAGGGCCTCGATCAAGAGGCCACCAGAGATGTGTCCACTCAGGTAAGCATGGGATTTGGGTCGGTGACATTCTGAACACAGGCACGGAGCGCCAACCTGCTGAGGTCCACACTGCCTGAACAGCATAATCATCATAATCATCATGCCCTTGCAAACCACAGGCCTGATTCACAACCAAGACACAAAAAAAATGAACATTTACATTACGTATTATTATAAACCAGCAATCCAACAGGATTCCATAACATGTCAGACCCCGCTCTGGTAGATTCAGTAACAATGTCCTCCTCTCTTTGTCCCAAAAAATCTGTATAAAAAAATGCAACATTATCTTCTGAAAGTGGGAGTGTACACCGTCGACCCCAATTCCATCCAGTTATGAATCTTTAGGGAGCAATTCGATACATCAGAAATCTTTCATTTTCTTAAATTGATTAATCAATTATTTTCAAACCTTGCCAAAATTCAAGCCTTTCACTTCACTGAAAAGATTTCACAAGTATGAGCATGAGAACTTAATTACACAAAGTTAATGGAATATAAAGAAAGTAGAATCTCATATTTATTATTATTAAACAGTGAGAAAAGGCCAGTGCAAACTGTCAAAAACCAAGTGATGAACTGTACAAAACAAACATAATGGTATTTATACATAACTACCTACTTTCACGTTGGCCAACTAGAGGTGGAACACACACTCACACACACACCCATACACACAGGATGGTATGCTGTTTTCTACTCTGAGAAAAACGAAAGATCAGTCGACCAAGTTTAAGCCAAATTATGAATTATAAACATTTTGTTTACTGGCTGGTACTTGATGACCTCTTCTAAGTGGTGAGCGAGCTGACACAATCCCTCATCCTCCACTACGGAAAAAGTCTGACCGTCCAATGCTCTCATCTCCATTGTTTTAGCAGTTGTGTATTTTGGTCTGTTGCTAATAATTGTGAATATTGGTAAAGTTTAAATAATCGGCCAAAACTGATACATCCGACCAATGCTGCCATATTGATTTTTAATGACTATCAGCCGATATCGATATGTTAACTGAAATGTTGTGTATCCGTGGGAAGCTGTCAGGCCGTCTGCTAGAGTTGATGATTGCCCGTTTCACCGGCGTGTGATCGGTCATCGTCAGCCCTGCTTTGGTTGAATTAGCATGTCGAATTTGTGTCGGAGCTACATGGTGAGACTGAGTTCTCTCAGTGCATCTTCACACCTCTATCTAAAGCTGGGCTACAGCTTCCACTATCAGAAAATATCAATTTCTGTACAGATGACAGAACAGAAATGCCTATGTCACCACGAAAGGTCTGCTCCCAATTTTCAGTCTATTACAGTTTGCTTCAAACCAAGACATTTTAACCAGAAAAAAATGTATATTGTCATATAAGATATATGTAAAGAATACATTTAATTCCAAATTAAGCATTTCATAAATCAGAGTGGTGGTTCTTGTACTGTATTATGCTTTTTAATGTTTATTGATAGTTAACGGTCTGTTCATATCTATTTTTATGTTAACTAATAAAAATGTAAATGCGTGAGCGCTGATTAAAAGTTACTTAATATTACAACTCAAATATCAATAGAACAATGTTCCATAAAGATGGACAGACAGAATAGTCACGTTACTTGTGCAGAGGAGTGGCGTTGCTTTAACAGAATGGTGGAGAGGAACATCAACCGAAGCGACGGGCGTTTTGGTTTCAGCACAGCGGAAACTCAGGAAAATAAAACAGCGATGGGTCATGGGAAGGGTCACAACAGAATGTGTGACTGGGCATCAGGGTTATATTTAGCGGCCACAAGAGGAAAGACATTGCCAATGTATATTATGGACAATGAGAAGATGAAGTGAATGAATGGACTCATCACCTGTCCTGGGATCTACTGTAAACGTTTCCTGTGTGTAAATCCTGAGCCGTTTAGCTATCCAGATACATAAAAATGTCTATAGCACTCCAGTCCTGGGGGGCTGGAGTCCTGCACAGTTTTGGGTTTCCCCTCATTTAACACACCTGAATCAACTCCTCATGCTAACACAAGGCTCCAGCCCCTCAGGGCTGTCAGAGTGTCAGAGTTTGACATCCCTGCTCCAGACAATATCAATGCAAAGTCATGCACTGGAAAAGGCAATGCTAGCAGAGAGCGACCAATCAGACACACTCAATGGAGAGAGACCAATCAGACACACTCAATGGAGAGGGACCAATCGGGGGGGGGGAAACCTGCCCATTTCATATCAACACAACGCACCTCAAAAAACATACAGACTAAGAATGACATTTTGTGCTTTGCAGAAATAGTGGTTAAATCTGTAACTAGTGATGAAAGAAAACTGTACAGGTCTATGAGCCTATTCTGGGTAGCAGAGGGAGTAAGTCCAGGCAGCCGGGATGAACTGACAGCCACACACAGTCATACATGACAGGCAATACTGCGGTGCCAGTTAGCCTAAGTGCGTGTCTCTGGATTGCAGGAGGAAAATCATGTATCATGGAGAAAGCATGCGAGCTCCAGACGAACACCCCCCCACCCTGGAGGTGTGACAAAACAGTGCTAACTGCTGAGCTACCAGTGACACTGTATTCTGTGTTTATGAAGACAGTGACAGTGGAAAAACACTGCATTCTGTGTTTATGAAGACAGTGACAGTGAAATACACCATTCTGTGTTTATTTCCTGAAACAGATAACATGCTATTTGCAATACTTCTAAAGTGACAGTAATGTGACAAGGGGTAAAACATTTCTCATTTATAGTCATTTATTAACACTGCAATTTAATAATGCATCTTAAGAGTCGCCATCCTGGCATAAAGACAATTATGTGTATGTAATGGTATAATGGTTATGGGAAATTTCGGACATCGAACTTTCACGAATGGGGAATCGGTATAATAAAATGCTCGAGTAAATACCCAGCAGTAGAGCGGTTTTAGACAGCGGGATTTAGAAGCAGCATTTTGTATGTCCTGCTGGCTTCTGATAACTATACTTCCATGGGACACAGGAAACAGGTGCACAACCCCCCCCCCCACCATAACTGTCAACACGACATAAATATTACCACAGTCTGACAAAGCTGTCTCTCTTCTACCAGGCCTTCAGGTGGCCGTCTGACCTCACAACGTTGTCAAATCACCTCTACGTAATGGAAGCAGAAATGCGACAAAAGCAAGAACGCAGGTTTAGTGCCATAACATTTAGAGAGCTGGGTGATAGCTATCAATGTAATCGTCGTATGAAAAGCAGAATAAATACCGCCCATCCGTAAAATTTATAAAAACTAAAACTTTTAGGTTTTTACAATGTAACCATGTCGGTAAAAAATTAGGACTCAAACAAGCTTTGAAATAGCGGCATTGATGGGATCTGTCAGGACGGCACTGCCTGAGAGGCTGAAATACGCATTAAATTATTCATCATCTGGGACAACACACAACATTTGCATCTCTTTCAGTTTGACACTCCTAATTACATTCCTTCAGTATCAGAAGAGACACCAGCCTTTATTGGTTGCTTATCCAACAATGTTTATATAGCATAAAATGTTCCAACTTGATTTATCGTGCCAAAGCTCAAATGAGCTCAGGAGTCTTAATAAAGAGTTTTTAAATAGGAGTTTTAATAAACAGCTGGTGAAGCTCTCCATCCCAGTGGCACGTCAAAAACAAAATCCATAGAGGAATTGGAGGAATCTAGCTGGATGTGACACCAGATCTGCCTGCACACCTCCGACGGAACCTCACACACCCAGAGCGCTGCCATCACACAGGAAGGGGCGGGATTTGGGAAGACACTTCCTGTATGTGCGGTGCTAAGCCGGTCCACAGTAAACACAAGCCCCCAAGCAAACTGGGAAAACAGCGGGTCGGTATGGCGACTCGTACAGCCTGAATGATTAATTGCCCTGAAGGAGACGGGAGACAGTAATTAGGGCTTTGCCAACCCTGGCCAGTATCATTCCAGACTCCTTAGTATGGGAGTTTGGTCTCCTAGCAACCAGTCAAATGCAAAACCAAGGGCAAGCTCATGATGGATAGAAAGGCAACTGGAAATCAGAATTTATCTTGAGACCAGATAAAATTGAAACATTTTCCAAACTGAATGCTTTCTAATAACATTTATGTTAGCTGATTCGGATGAGTTTCCTGCTAGTCACCTGCTTTTAGGAATACACACACTCATAGATACATATTTATATATTTATACTTAATTTCATGTTCAGTATATGAACAATGCATGCAGACATTAAGTTTACTACTGATGAAAGTGATTCCTGCGGTGTCAGCTATAGAACGGAAATCTCCGGAAAGTTGCATGCAGGCATGAAGGGGGGAGGGTCGTCTCCCGCCGTCTGCTCTGGGGGCAGCGACCCCGGACTTACTGGCTTGGTAGATCCCCTCCCTCGAGACGACGACCAGCTCCCATCTATCTTGTCACTGCAGTATTCAGTCCACTGTGAAAAATGGGGGGGGGGGGGTGGGAGGCAAGGGTGACAGTGACAGATAAGTCAGGCTTCTTGTCATTTACAACAATTTGGAAACAGCAGCCCAAACCGGATTCTGTGTATCAATTCAACTTGGGAAGCATTTTGTTTTTTTTGTTTGTTTTTAAATGCAAGAGCCAAAGTAAGTATTTATTTTCATAATTCACATCATATAAATCCCTACACAGTCCAATTTGTAAAGGTTACCCCTGCGTTTTGATAATAAGCAGTGTCAAACATTTTGATCTTTTATCCACGTTGACTTTACAAATTATAATGTATGGCAATATTAATAGTTTAATTAATTATACAAACAGTAATTTAGGGACATTTAACATAAGAGGTTGTTTCTAAATGTGGTTTTATTCTGGTATTAATCAGTCTTGGCTGAGATCTTGGCTTTGCTAGTTCCAACAAACATACTAATAAGTCAGACTTAAAGCCTTGCCAGAATAATAAACCTGGGATTTATGTGAATTACTAATTGCAGACTACCCGGCTTTCAAAGGGGAGAATGTGCAGTACATGGGCACACACTTGTGTGAATTCTTCAGGGAGATACAGATGTCAGAGACAAGGCTGTCAAAATAAATGCAAGAAAATAACATATTTAAAAACAGTACGGCTTTTTTGATTTGATGTTTGTCAAAAACAAGACTACCGTCAAGACATACCACAAGAAACTATGCAGACAACCTAGTTTTCAAGTGTGGACATGTCACATGTTCCTGTCGTCACTACTAAGGGTACATTCTTAAAATAAAAACAAACGGCATAGCAGCCAGTTTTATTGTAGGAACTTTGTGTCGTTAACCTATTAGTACATTCCAGCCATTGTCGGGTTTGTGAGGTATACTATTCACTACGGCATTGCGAGGCTCGTCTCAAACACATCTGTGAGGAACCACAACAGAGCCACGTGGCAAGGAGACTTTGCGGATGCCAGGCTGGCTCTTCATGAGGGCAGGGTGGGGCGAGGGGTGAGGTCAGTGCCACACAAAAGCAAGAAGTCCGCAAATAAGGAAATCGAGGGAGGAAATTCAAGCGTCTGAAAAGTATGAGGACGAGAAAAAAAAAAGCCTAGTCGAGATTAATGGCTGCCAAAATAAAATACTTACGATGATTCTAGGTCTGGCAGGCAGGTGGCACTATTAAAACACAACCCTAACCCTGCTTATTCTCCCTCCCATAATGATCATCAAAACATCATAATGCCTTAATTCCGTGACAATTATTTAAGAACACACGCAGTTTCCAGCAGTCCAAAATCAAAAAAGAAACAGAAGCAGAACAGCTGTCTCAGAATGAATAACCTTTCAATAGATTCGACCCACTGATGGATACTGAGATGCAAAATTTAACTCATCTGTCTCAGTCCAGTCTCTGTCTGGTTCCGGTCACCATACCAGCTGGAACAAAGTCTCACAAACTGGTTATCTATATGAATTACCTGTAGCTATTTTTATTATAGCAGAAAAACACAGATTCTCCCCAGAAGCTGAATATGCCACCAAAAATAAAGGCATCTTTAAAAATTTGAAATGCAAACTGAAATGAAACGTTATTGATCTATGGGGAAATTCTCATCCCACCTACCCCATCTGGCTCTCCGTGACACACAGATACATATAGAGGTGAGAGTGAGCTTGGCAGCGAAGGGCAGCCACCTGCAGGGGCCCCGAGGAGTTGGGGTTAGGGGTCTTGCTCTAGGGCCCACAGACATGTGACTGTCCTGCTGAGGACGGGCTTGAAATGGCGACCCTCTGATCACAGACACAGAGGCTTAGCATCTGACTAAGGAATGCCTGCTGTGGATTCGGTGCTTTCAGCTCTCTCCGTTATGAGCTCAAAGGCTGCATGTTCGTAGTTCTTACAGATTTATCAGATGTTTTTGTCCAATGTTACATACAAGTGAAGATCAGACAATCCCTGGACTAACTGGCATTAAGGGTCTTGCTCAGGTGACCAACAATAAAATCACTGTCAACCATGGGAGTTGAACCAACAACCATCTGATCACAGGCACAGCGCCACACCACACTCCATTCAAGCTGCATGTCACACATTCCCTCTATGTTCAAGTTACAGACTAAATTTGAGCTATGCAATGAAACCCTTACTGGGCTAGTGAGTGGGTTGCAAGCTCACACCCACCTGAAAACTGGATGAGCAATCAAAACCTTACTGCATGAGTGAGTGGATTTTGACCTCAAACTTGATGAGTGATCAAACCATTACAGGGTACATAAACAGGTCATGAGCTCACACCCACCTGTGACACATGAGACTGGGCCTTCTCCCCATCCACATTCGCCTCGGTCTTGTCGCTCAGCAGGCCCTGAACCTGGTATTCCAGCACGTAGCTGTCGATAAAGCGCTCTAGCTCCTCGATCTCCTGGGAGCGCGTGCTGCCAGCCTCCGAGGACGCAGACGCCACCGAGGAGTTCTCCATAGCAACCTGCCGCTGGCACCCGGGAGGGGGGAGGGGGTGGGGAGGCTGGCACGAGATGCGACCTGCGGGGGGAGGACAGAGAGTTAGCTGGGAACCAGCACATCAGGCGGCGTCAGACAGGTAACGCTAGTGCACTGATAAGGGATGCATTCATTTCATGGCTGCAAGTTATTTAGGGTATTAGCAGTCAAACAAACATTACAAAATAAAAATCAACACATAAAAACACAGGTAGATGAATTAATAACATTTGGTTACATAATAACATTTATGTAACCATTTAAACCCTGACTCATGAACTTAGCTCTGGTCCCAAACGTTACCTGATGCCCTTATATGTAGCCCTAGCACATATTTTAGCCTTAGTCAGAACTTTACCGATCAGATAACCCAGTATGCACTCCTCAGGTATGCCTGTTGGTGCAGCTGATCATGTGACAGCTGGCTGACAGTTTGTGTCTGAAAGGGCCAGTTGCTAATCCTCTTTATAATCACCAACTGAGAGCTGGGAAGCCAAAGAAGATTTGCAGTTGCGGCAGCCATCTTGCTAATTCATAGAGGCTTGGCATGTGCTGCAGGCAGCAGACAGAGCATATTCACCTGTTAACTGGTGAACTCTCTTATCCCAAGCAACCATTTCAACTGTCGTCTTTCGTTATTCTCATACGAATGAAGTGATTCAGTCCTGCTTTCACAATCAAAAATAAGACATTTATTCCACTAAAGGCAGCCTCTCCAGCATAAACAATACCAGCCAATATTCATTCATCCATTTTCCATATCAGCGTTTCCTATGCAAGGTCGCGAGGCCTGGAGGACATCCTGGAAATATTATAGGTGCAAGGCATGCTGACCTATCACAGGGGACGCACAACTATCTACAATTTGGCAATTTTAAATAACATCAGCATGTTTTTGGACTGTGGGGGGAAACCAGAGGAAACCACATGACGAGGCGGGGAGGACATCCAGGGCAAACTCTGCCAGGGCAGAGACTCGAACCCGGGTCCCACGCTACCACGTGGCCCTCGCCAAAATTCAATCCAATGTGACATTTCGTTACTCTACTAAAGATATCAATGTAGTGTCAGAGAGGAGAAAAAAGCTGTCATCATTCGTAATCCGTCCCAGTTACAGAGCATGAACGCTAATTCTGTGCTTCACTCTAACAGCGTGAAACTTTGCAAAAACATGAAAACAACCTTCTTCCACAGATTGTGAAACACATGCTCCTTCCCTTCACAGCTACAAGCAGTTTAAATTCATCCGTTTACCTCCCAATGTGATTTTCTTTTATGGCGAGTGGCTGAATCTCAGCTTAAAGCATGTCTCCAAGCTGTAAGAACCAAGATCACGCAGGAGTGCAGCATTGCGCTTGGGTTTACATATAAATCTTGTCCATCCCCATGGCTGCTTCACCATAAATTGTCTTATTGACATGACAGTCAATAGTTTCAAGCATCATTCCACGTAGTCACCACGTCTTTCGATTTTTAGTTGCGTCGATCCATCCCGGGCCACCCCGTAACGCAAATGTGACTGCAGCAAACCAGCGGGATCGAATCCCTCAGTCCTGGCAGCTCTTCTCCTCTGCCCTTGACAGAATGTGCCGGATACAGCTGCACTTTGTCTCTCTGACAGTTAATAAATCATGAATGAACGTCTTATCCCATTACCCAGCAGAGAAACACCTTCGACAAAACCAGAGCCAAAAATATTCTCATTGCATGTTCATTTCCACCATGAACCCACCAGCAACAGTCAGTATCTGATAATAAGATTCTTAGGCAGGAACACAGACGTCCAACAGCATTCAGAACAGGACAGAAATTGGAGTTCTGAGATGCTAACAAGTGGACCACATCTTTCAGGAGACTGTAAATGACGTCAGGCACACCACTAGACCACTAAATCAGGACCCATCCTCTCCTGTGTGGTGCCTCCCTGTGTGACATGCATTAATTACTGAACACAGCTAGGCCAGATTGTGCACTAGGTGAAACTGGCCACAATACACCCAGGTTTTTAGATCAGTATGATGCGAGTGATTTAGTCTGTGCCCACGAGAAATTAAGAAATTTTCTGCGTAACGTGCAACGCAAATAGGCAAGGTACACTTAGAACCACGTTTTACTCTTCTCAAAATTTTTCACAAACCCCTCACTGAAAAAAATCTGAATGCCATATACATGCATTCCTACACCATTCTTTCCTTACATTATAGGCTTTAAATTCTGGGTCATCCCTAATAATGAAATGATCATTTTCAGGCAAAGTCAGAGATAGGCAGCCACTGATGGCTCTATAACAAACTACGCTAAAACTGTTTCTCCATTCATCTTCGAAGTACGTATCCCAGACAGGGCCGAGACAGCTGTTTAGGTAGAAGAAAAATCAACAAAGAAGAGCCGATTTTACATGACAGAGGACGGTTGGGTAGTATCTAATTTTTCATACCGCAGTAAAGTGTATTTTTCGAAAACAATGCTATTACAGAGGGAGAAATGCAACATAAAGTTGTGTCCAGTCACGTTTCCCTTTTTTTTGTTTGCATCTATCAGACAGAGTTGAACATTAACTAATAATATAATCGGCTGGTGAACCTTACAGCGTGGGTGTTTCAGAAAACAATTGCAACTGAGTTTTCCATACCGATATCCATGTCTAATATCTATGTAACAAGCTTTAAATCCAAAAATTCACTCGTATAACTTAATTAATTAATTGATCAATTACTATTTTTAGAACGGATCCTTCATTGGCCATTTGCTTGTCTGCAAGTCGGCGATGGGTTAAAACTGAATGGAGAGACCAATCTAAATGACTCCCTTTTAGGGCTCTTTTTTACACAGTTGTGTATTTTTTGGTATGCATAGTCTGTTCCCTTCATAAAATGGATTTTACAAGCCTGATCAATAAGTTTCATGCCAGGAAAGCACGGAGGATAGAAAGAAATTCTTGTGGAATTTGCCCCTCTCTGTACAGTTGTCTATGGTCTTTGCTATCTACGGTAGTTGTGTATTGAGCACAGATAGTTGATGTAGTAGACATGCACTGGATCAGAGTGTAATGTTTCAAGGATCCTGCTACTGAGATGTGTTTATTCAATGAGGTCTCTGTTAAGTGATTTCTGGATGCTGCATGTGACTCATGTGGAAGTGTAAACTTGCGGGTTTGCCGTTCCTCTGATGTGATCGCTCTCATTCAATACAGTGTCACATCCTCTGTGACTTCGTAGAAATTATTATATAGTCATTCTAATACGAGGGGCAGTAGTGGGGGCCGCAGAGTGTAGCCTAGAGGCCCCCGACTTGTTAATCCACCACTTCCATCCACACTGTCTGTCAGTTTCTATATCTCTTCATGAACAAAGAGGTGTATTGTCTTCCCTCACTGTAAATATCACATTTGTGAAGGACCCGCATGTTCTCGACAGGACTTTCAGGTGACATGGGGGGGGGGGGTCATTATTCGGCCTTCTTTCACACCATTTGCTGGTTAGGTAAGCAGTGGAGTGCTTGGATGCCTGTGATAGATCACTGTCCTACATAAACGTCGTGGCCTTTGACTTCTTCCTGTACCACTGTGTGAAGAGAGCAACCTTGCAGACCTTGGCAGGACGTCAGGAAGCCGCTTTTTCAGTCCATCTTCAACCCAAAAATGTCCAGCTAGCTCAACCATAATGACAGCAGCCCATACCAGTAGGCACCCCTTGTGGACCCTCCCTTAAGACTGTGGTGAAAATCACAAGCCTCAATATGTTCTGCCTCGTGTACATAAGATATGGTTAAAATTTGAAGCAGATTGGGTCAAATTTAGAGGTAACTCAAAGTACTACAATAATGTAGCGAGGTAGTATAATGAGGTAGGTTACAGTTCTGCAACATGGCATCACTGGAGGGTAATTGATTCCTGGCAGATTCATGTTTAATTCTTTTCAAGTCTCTTGCAGTAAATTTGCACTTCTCCTTATGTTTTTTGCAACCACAATGGCTATTTGCATCAAAATGTTTGATTGTCCGGTGGTCATACCTCAATAGTTTAGAAATGTCAAGAATGTTGCATCCACCTGAAAGGAATTTTCACAAATTTGGACTTTTAGTGTAAGCTAAACCCATTTTACCCATGAGGCTGAATAATTATTACACACACCTTAATATTCAGATGACGGCGCCAGCGTTTCAGTACTATATGGACATTAACTTACACTCACAATTTAGTAGGTAGATTAGTAATTTGCAACAATCAATATTTTAGGAATACTACTATTGAAGCAACCATAATAACGTTAGCAGTAACTTTCTGACACGGCTCCAGTGTGAATGCAAAACCGTAACAGACTACCGTGTCGGGGGGGTGGGGCGCTTCACACGTTACTTTTCCATTATGGAAGACTAGATGGGAATGAAAATTTGTTACCTATTCCGTGATGTTTTTACCTGATACATTGTCAGGTTTTGTATGTGGAAGGGGGGTCACACCAGGAGAGACTCGCTTCCCACAACAAACCTGCAAAGTTCGACTGAGTCACATACACAGTTAGGCAGAGTGCAGGGCAGTTAGGCTGAGTCACTGAAGCGAGTTCACAATGATGTCATCATCTTCTATATGAGGCACACAGACATACACAGGTGAGACGTGAGAAGATTGGGGTCAGAGCACATTGTCAGCCATATATCTGGCGCTTCTGCAAGAGTTTTCAAGTTTGAGGGCCCTGCCGTTGCTTGTTTGGGGTGCACAGGATTTTACCAAAAGAAGTGAACTTAAGCTTAAAGGTCAGTGATGCACGCAGACAGAAGCGTGTGGCTACTTAGTTCCTTAGAAATGCATGAAACACTATGTACGAGTATTAGGGCTGGGCGATATCACGTTATTATTACATTGTGCATGTGTAAAATTCAACAGGGCTTCGGATGACGGACAAAACATTTGCTGGACACCAGCTTTTCGGCGGACGTTTATTTACAGGCACAGTTTGTTAAACGGAGTAGTATGGCTAAAACATTAATGAGATGCGTTTTGTGAAACCCAAGAGTGAGAAACCTGTTTAAACTTTGAGTATCATTATGTTTTTTTACATGCGGCTAGCAGTGCACACCACATAATACTGTTTTGGTATATACTCTGGCAGAGGTGACATGGTGGAGCAGTGGTTAGCACTAATGCCTCACACCTTTGGGACCTGGGTTCAAGTCTCTGCCTTGGTTCTATGTGTGTGGAGTTTGCATGTTCTCCTCATCTTGTTGTGGGGTTTCCTCCGGGTACTCCAGTTCCCCCCCC
>JABFEB020000113.1:17469005-17483663 GCA_019775895.2 Stomatorhinus ivindoensis
CTGCAATGGGCTGGCCCCCTGTCCAGGGTTGTTCCCTGCCTTGTGCCCATTGCTTCTGGGATAGGCTCCAGACCCCCTGTGACCCAGTAGGATAAGTGGGTTGGAAAATGGATGGATATATACCCTGCTTTGGTACACTTTAGTGTGATATGACAGTGAAGAAAGGATAAACAAGGTAAAAAGATGTTGGTGGTACTTTTCGCAGTTTAAAGTCTGACAGGTTTATTAAACATAAGGATATGCTGAATTTATACTGATTACTAACTGTTGAGTGTCATATAAAGCCTCATTAATATTTTAAGCGCACTACTAATCTGCTTAAATTGTGGGCGTAAATATATGTACATATAGTACTGAAAACCAGGTGATTATTGCGCATGCGATATATAATATTAACGCGATATCGCTCTCCCCTACCGAGTCTATGAATGATGCAGTATATTATTAATAACTGAAACAATAACATACAGAATAATGTTTGGTCTGCTGTGATTCAATGCTATGAATTATTAATAATAATTACAACAATGCATTCAGCAACACCGGTCTGTTCTTTATCTTACAGATGACAATAATCGGTACCATCAAGAGCTGAAGAATGGTTGCAATAATCTCGACACACTTATTTGAAAAGTAAATATACTTTCCAGTGCAGTAGGAACAGCACTGCAGAACAACCTATTATGCCCACCAGTGCACTTCTTTGATTACATCAGCTGTTCACGCCATCGCAAGATATTTCATTAGCTACGGAGACTCTTCCTGCAGAGTGTAAGACGAGCGGCCGCAAAGGACCTCATGCGGAACTGTGTATATCGAATACTCCAAAATCTCGAGATAGTTACGTGCTGTTGTTTGGCAACATGTTATACTAAAAAGCAGAGAATAAGACAAGTGCAGTATTATAAGATGGTACCAGCAGCACTGCTAGGACTTTGAGTGGCAGATGGGCATGATTAATACTGACTGCATAGCAACTGACGCAATTAGAGCTCTTCGCATGACAATATACAAGTAAAAACTAACTTTACATATTTATTCACTGTCCAGATCACCGCTACTGACACCATTGATGCAATCCCACCTCCCTGAACCTCAAAAGAAAAGGAACACAGATTACAAATGCATGGCAGTAATGCTTCTTTGAGCCAGAAATCCGGTAATATATACCGTATCCTAAAAATACTACTAGTGTATTTTTTATTTCATAAACATAACAGAATGAAAAAATACCTGAAAAATAACTACTTTTTGTATTTAGGAATATTTCAATCAGTAGAATTAATCCTGTCTGTGTCTGAGTTTTCATGTACAGATATTTCAATGCAGTTGGTCTCACCCTGAGTGATGACAAATGGTATGCTGTCAACATACATAACCACAAAATACGGCTTCCAAAGAGGTGCAAGGGCTGCACCAAAACATGGGCTGGCACTGGAACTCAGGAGGATTCCAGACGCATGAGCTGTGATCACACCCTCGCTTAAAGGACTGAGGGTGACAATAGGCAAACTGTATCCTTAGCTTGACCTGCCGCTGAATTTTGTAAGGATGAGATTTTGTAGGGACACATTTTGAGCATGACAGTTATTCTAAATGTGCATGATGTACAAAGCCGCCCAGCTAAACATTGATGGGATCCCATACAATGGCCTTTACACTGTCATTGCAATACCAGTGACAACACACACACACAGCAACATACTATAAAAAGTTATGATGTATGCAACTGCAGCAGAAGATGCTGCAAAATCATTTGCGAAATAACTAAACACACAAAAAAAACCTTGAAAAATATGATTAACTAATGGAAAATGTAGCCAATTGACAGTTCAGGAGACTCTGCCGTGGGTGGCTTTTCAATGAGCTTTCAATCAATGCCAAGTTACTCAAGCAGGTACCAGATAAAATGACCCTATATGGGAACTGGATCAAATCAGTCACAGATTTAACAATCATCTGCATTTTAATGGAGATATTCTACAAACATTATACAATACCAACAAATCAGGAAATGCCCGTAGTAGACACATCACGACATGCTTATGCTATGCGTCCATATTTTTATTACTGTTATCATGTTATCACGCGACAATAGGAGCAAAAGTAGCGCTCCAGCTATTTTGGCTGAGTTTCTATTAAATAAATAAAATTAACGACACAGCTGTACTGGTGGCGCAGCTTAAATACACGCAAATGTGTTGACATTTTATGTTAAAAATATGATGATTTCACAAGTTGCTATCACGTTCAGAATATCGGTAATTGACACCTAATAACTTACTGTACTTGCTGGCTTACAGAATACAGCAATAAAATGTAATTGAATACATAGTGAGGACGTCTGCCATCGTCCATGCTATTTCATGGAAATCTCCCTATTAAATATAAACATCACAATAAGAATCGTTCAAAAGTCAAAGACAAGCAGCAATATAATGTTGACAATGGGATAAGAAAAATTCAGACCGTCTGCAGAGTATTATATATTTGCGCATTTCACACTCCAAAGATTTCCAGCGTTGAAACGTATTTTTCCCTTAAAATATATCGATTATTTCAGATGACTAAAAATGCTGTTCCGTTTTCTCGGCAACATCCTGTCCAGTTAGTCTGCCATGCAATTTCGAGGACATCCTAATAATGGTATACTGTCTTTGGCATACAGGCTACACGTTTTAAATCAAATTATACCGAGCGACAAGAAAAGCATTAAAACGACTATTTCCCGACTATAAAAAAGAGCATCTCGGGTAAATTAAGACGGTAGAAAATAATAATGTACAGCAAAAGTACAATTTCCACTGAAATACTCAGTGTAATCAATTAATACGAATGGTAATAGCATTGGCTCCTCGGATATTTACTGATACGCTCGCCTTTGTATATGATGTCAGCTTTGTCTTGATTGCCTGCTGCTATATGAAGTAAAGCCATTGTTAGCTGCTTCTCAGCCATCTCGCCGCCTGACTGACTGCATTCCCGTTTATACTCGATCTTTTCCACAAAAGGCATGCATGCACAAGGCGACACAGCTTAGTCAATGGCCCTATGCTGTGGCCTGGCACAAATGACACAACTAACTGGCATCTGGAAGCGCAACTAGCTCCCTATGTGTTCAAAGGACGAGTACTTTAATATTACACGAGGGAAATGTTGCTGTTATTCTCATTTGCTACGTGTTTCCAATCCGTCCGCGTTAGATGCGCCGGAGATGATCCTGCATGCCTGTATCGCCCTCCGGTCTGCCCAGCACCGCTCCCACGCCCTTTATTTTGTCCTGTATCTGAATAGCTAAAGGTGATGCAACCGTGGCTACCGCTAGCTAACAGGCTACTTATCTAACTAACAAAGTCTTAATCCTGTGCTGCGACATGACAAACAAAGCAGTCAGCACGTCATAAAAAATGTAATCTTTAAAAAAAATCACTGCATGACAGACATTAGTTATTTCTTGGCTACCTAGTTATAGTAGATTTATTGTGCAGCTGCGGTCTTCCATATCAAACAGAAGCAAGGCTGATCTGCCCGATCAGATTAATGTCAATATACAAAGTCATAACTAGCTAGTTACAAATTATTTCGTTTTATAATTAATGCACATCGTTTCACCGATCTCCCTTTCTAAACGGGGGAATGCAGCCGGTTAAGCCATCGATCCTCTTAACCATCTTAGAGCAAGCTAAATGCAACCAGACCGTAAGGTAGTGAAGCGAAATTACAAGTTGCCTAAAATCCAGGCAAAGGCATCCTCCTGCTAACGAGCTAACTAGCGACACATACTAAACACCGAGAACCGGCGAGGCACTCCCAGCCGATGAAATTCTCCCAGACTCCAGCTGAATATAAAAATATAAACGCTCACCCAGTGAATCGGCTCAGACTGGCAATGAATCAGGAATTCTACGATTGTTTTAAATCCCTCATTGCAATGTCATCCGACCGCAAACGTGCTGGAGAGAGAAAAAGGGCTGCGCTCGTGACCCACGTAGAGCCGGAATGTAGGAATGTGACGTTTGCTCCAATTGGCTGACACGACCGGGACACGCGAAAGGAGGAATTCTGGGGTGTGTAGTTCTCTGGGCGCTCAAGAAAACGCTCTGGGTTTAGGAAAGTTATAGAAAAACCTCAGACATTTTACGCATGTTAACGTAAAACACTATCCAACCTATTTTGATCTAGATCAATTTTATTTTTGTATACAAAATCAAACCACTAGCATTTATTAAATGCTTTTATATTTTTTAACCATTTTCAAAGCATGCGCAGATTCACAGTTAATTAATGGAATATATAGCTTTTTCAGTGATCCAGCTACTGAGACTAAGGTCGGGCACATCAGCAATCATGTTATCAAAGGCCTCCTCAACATGCTCGTCCCATGGCGTGGTGTCAGGTTTGAGTGTCGTCTTGGCAACATGCTGAGGGAACTTTATGTTGCCTGCCCAAGTCTACCATCAGCTGCCAATCCTGTAGCGTGTTCAGAAGCCCCAATGGTGCTATGGATAGTGCTGCAGGCTTCTCTCTGGGTCTGATGAAGCAATTCCTGGTGTCGCAGCAGGGCATGGTGCAGGCTAGGAAAAGATGATGATCCGCAGAGCAGATCCAAGACAAAGGCGTTAAACTGAACACACAAGGAAAAACATAAAATAAAGGACCAAAAATGTGTCAAAAACAAACACACCTATAAGGACCAGCACAACACAGGGAGCAAAGCAACAACGTGCAGTAACTGATTACAGATCAAAATCAGCAGAGGCAATTAAATACACAGTTAATAAAGGCTAACAAGGGGCAGGTATAGAATATGACAAAAACAACCAATCAGCAATGGTGCAGGACAACAAGCAACAGGTGGAGTAAATTACAAATAATAAGCACAGAAACTAAGAAACCTGAAACACTGTGGGCTAACGCTGGGGAAGACTAGGGACATAATTATAAGAACAAAGTTAAACCAGGAAGCAAACATAAGGAACAGGCAGAATCAAAACAAAACAGGGCACACAAAGAGTAAACCGTACAGGAACACAAAGAAACCATAACAAACACTAAGGAAAAACCAAAAGTGAAGGATAAAATAAAACCCCCTAAATTAAACAAGATGTGAGGTAGACCTCAGGTCAGCCTAGAACCCATAGCCAGAGGAGTAACAGCTTTAGAGCTACTCACTCAACCCATCGAGCTACATAGTGGCCGGAGGAATAGGTGAACACACCAGGGGCTAAAGGCTGCAAGACAAAGTGACCAGGATGACCAGTGACACCTGCTGGCCAAACAGGAACAAAACAAAAGGGGCAGCGCCAAATAGGCACCGACCCCGACACCTAGTTCTGAGGGTTTGGACCTCTGGCAGGTGGTAATGGCACTGCAGGCTGTCTCTGTGATGGTCATGTGATGGTCTGGTGTACCTGGTCATGCTGCCTGCAATATCAACCTTCACCCTCGGCCTTCGGAAAGCTGCTGAAAATCTTGCTTCAGGGCCTCCTTCCATAGCAAAGAGGGTAGTTCAGGTGCCTGAACTACCCCCCCCAATACTGCAGGCTGGGTGGGCTGGGGAGAACTTCATAAACTGCCTGGACTAGCAACTCCATGTGGTATGGTTCTATCCATCAGATGTCCGTCCACGAGATCTTCAAGTCAACAACCTGTTCTCATCAGGTCCACGTGCAATGTTTATAATGCAAACCTTAAACTCATATAGTGATAATACAACCTTCCCTTAATTTGTGTTATGAATTTGGAAATCCAAAAATCTTTGCATTATACTACATGATAAAAAATGAAAATATATATAAAGTGTTACCACAAAATCCCGCTGTTGGGGTCCCTTTCACATACATACAATTTAAAAATATTGTGTATTTCTATTATATTACCCTGCAGACCGCTGAATATCATTACACCAGTAGATGGCGAAAGAAGATATCTCAGAACTTAACGGCAAAGGTCTAGTTGATTCCCGGATATTTATGATTGATACAATGTAACACAATACAATAATATTTACCCGCGCAGGATGCAATAAGGTTTATACAATTTTCTATACATTATACCGAGGAAATCACTCTGTAAATCCAAATTCTGCTATCTAAATTATATGGGGATCTAAATTATATGGGAATTACCGTAAATTGAGGGCTATGTGTAATGGAGTATGAATGATGGGTTTGCGTTGACACCTAGTGGCTAATGATAGAATCACAAATAGGAAAGTAAAGGGAAATTAAGGTGAAAACACATAAGGAAAACAGCGTTTTTGAGTGTGTAAGCATGTAATGGCATCCTTGCAGAGGGATAATGCAACCATTTAGTTGATATCTCGATATTTAGGAAAACTGGTAGTGATTTTTATGAATAACAGGTCAAGGTTTGTTTCTATATTTAGGTACAAGAATAAAGATAATATTGCCACAGATATCAGGTTACATGGTTTAGATATGCTGACTGGTTTCTCTGTATATTTCTGAAAAAATTTGGCAACATGAACCACTCACTAAGAATATGCAAAATAATCCTAGCTAATCCTTAAATGCAGAATCTGCATTCATTCATTCTTTCATTCATTTATCCATCCATTCATCCATCCTTCCATCCATTTTCCGAACTCCTTTGTCCTATGCAGGCTCACAGGACCTTAGGTTCTCATGATTTACTATTACATTACAACCCATAGTACTGTATGACACAAAACCTTAGCATTTATGCACTTTTGCTGGTGAATATGCAACATATCTGCCACTTAATTTCCAAGCCTAACCGTAGTCTTATAATAACAAAACAGCGATTGCTCCGGTGCTCTGTTATTCAACAGTACTGTGATAGTTTTGTGGTCAGTGCTGCATGGCTGACCACAGTCACTCCATCAGTCAGCAGTTATCTGAGGATATCTGTCCTTGGGCATCAGAATCTACTTCACTTGTGTGTACAAAAAATCACACAGTGAATCAAATGAATAATATGGCTCCAGCATTGTGTGTCAGACGCCGGTAAGCAGCACTGGGGCACCTCAGCGACCCGTCTGGTCTCCCTTCCAATTTACCCTCTTCATGTCAAACCTCCAGTACAACACCAGCTCTTTCCATCTACAGAAGTTCTCAGATGACTTCTCCTTTGTCGGATACATCAGCAGCGAAGATGAGTCAGAGTGCTGGGGCGTAGAGGAGGACCTTGTCTTGTGGTGCAGGGAGAACGACCTGCAGCTCAACATCAGCAAGACAAAGGAGATGCTGGCGGATGGCTGGCGTGAGAGAGACCCCTGAGAGCATCGCCATCCAGGGGGAGGAAGTGGAGGTGGTGCAGCACCGGGAGGTCCACATCAACAGCAGGTCAGACTGGGCAGACAACACAGCACAGCTCTACAAGTAATGCCAGAGCAGGCTCTACCTTCCGAGGAGCTTTAGGTCTCATAAAGCGTGCAGCCACCTGCGCCGCATGCTTTAACAGTCTGTAGTGCATTTAGTCTGTAGTGCTACTCTAGGACGTGTGGCATGCTGGGGAAAAAGCTTTAGTTCAAAGTGATCAGGAAGGCCAGCTCCGCCACAGGACTGACTCTGAACCCACTGGATGCATGAGCAGGGAGGATAAATGCAGCAAAATCGAAGAACAGTTATTCATTGCGGGACACCATCTTGGTACGTTAAGCATATTAACTTGATGTGGGGAGGCCCAACATGCGCAAACTCAAAGAAGAAACTGTTTTTTAGATATATGATCAAAAAAATATGCAGTATGCAACATTCAGTTCACCAGTCGGCCCTCTCTTACATAGGCTTAGTGACGAAAAAAGATGATAGAAATTAATTTTGTCCTTAGGGACAAAAGTAGCTAACCTGATTTATCACTAATGACATGTTCCATATAGGACATCCGGCCATTACAGTGACCGCTTAGTCCCCAATGGGTTTGCAGGGGGCTTAGAGCCTATCCTGGGAGCATCGGGCACTAACACACCGGGCCAATTTAGATACACCAATTAGCCGACCCTGTGGGAGAAAACCAGAGCCCACGGCAAAAACCCAGACAAACATGGGGAGGCCGGGCGACCTCCACTCAGGGATCAAACCCAGGACCCTCTTGTTTGAGACAGCAGCACCAACCACCAGATGCAGGACATACATCCAGATATAAATCCACAAGACGCCACTGCCTTAGCAAACCTGTTGAGATTAACTAGAACACACAGATGCCAGACGTGTAAGGTGACAGTGCTAACCGCTGCACCATCATGTCACCTCGCATTAAGCTTTTTAAACAGAAAATACATTCTCATAAAGTATTTTGTTACAAAATGCATGATTTTTTTCTGCCCAGTAAAATATAAATTACAAAGTACTCAAAAGTAGATACATATTTGAAATAATTTTAGCATTTAATAGCATATTAACATAAACATCATGTCAGACAAAAAAAAAACAGATATAAATCATAAATCTATGGAGAGTTTAGTCTCAGGCAAATCGTGAGCGTAGATTTTGGCAAGATTGCAGTTATGCAACCTTTTTACCGTGGTGCTGGAATGAAAACCACAACACAGTTAGACAACACAAAAATGATGAAAATACAAAAACAGTAAGAAAAGGCAAGAAATAAACACAAATGTGAGACAAGCCGAACACTAATATTAATCACAATTGTTTTCTCATTATTTGTGTTTTTCTGAAGTCTCGCTTTTTGTTTTCTTTAATTTTAGGGTTATTTCTTTCTTAGTTGGTTTTCTTTGTTTGACAATAAGTCCGAGATTTATAAAGATGAGTGTTTACAGTGCACCATGAATTTCACCTGTGCCTCACACACTGCAGCCCATTCATGCCCAAAGCACTCCCAGCTTTGCACGTGGTAGATGTATCAGTCAGAAATGTCTAATTAGGGTAAGTAGGTCCCAGAAGCTTCTTCACAGTGCTGTACAGGAACATGACACGTTTCTATGACAATGCTGGCACAAAGCTGAAAAGAACCTTTTATTTTAGGAGTTTGTATGCTATTGTATATTGAAATGGATGGGCAGAGAAAAGGCCAGGAATACCAGTCCAAGAAAAGCCATTGCACATATACTACAAATTTGAAAAACATATAGCAAGACTCTAGGTTGCTACTTTTTCATCCAGCCGTGTTACTGACACCTTGTGGTCATGCATTGTATGTCCAATATTCCCATCCTACAGTTCTCTTTTAGAGTTCCCTTTTTACTGATGACCCAGACAAGGATAATCAGTTAGAAGATGGATGGATGGATGGGTTGTTTTTCAAACACAGCCCAGTTTCAACGATCAGCTATGAATGGATTCCAACTGACTCTGGCTGGGTGAATACCAAGAGTCTGGAGATGCTGTACATAAGCCATGTTTGCAGTGATGTGAGGTCTGTTTATGGAAAGGTATTCTGCACTCTTCTGTTTCTTTAATTGAACATGAAAATAAATTTGAAAATAAAAAGCAATCCGAAATCCCGACCACATGCATGGTGGGGTGACAGTGAGCCTCACGCCTCTGGGACCTGGGTTCAAGTCTCTGCCATGGCCCCATGTGTATAGGTTCCCCTTGTGTCTTTGTGGGGGTTCATTCAGGTGCTCTGTCCCCCCCCCCCCCACAGTCCAAAAACATGCTGAGGTTAATTGAGGCTACCAAGTTGCCCATGTGTGAGTGATTGGCATGTGAGTGCGCCCTGCGATGGGTTGGCACCCCATCCTGGGTTGCTCCCTGCCTTTGCCCATAGGTTCTTGACCCCCACAACCCTGAATAGGACAGGCAGTTACAGAAAATGGATGGTTAAAGTGTAAGCAAGAAGCATACATTTATTTTGGCTAATTACTTATAAAATTTTTGGCAATGGCAGAAGTCTAACAGGCCCACGTAAATATTGAATCTGTTTATAATTTGTTCATAAATAAAGTCTAGTAGGGCTTTATTGCAAAAATACAGGTGAAAACTGCCAGTAGACATTGTGGGTAAAAAGTTTTTGCAAAAAAGTAATGACCAGTGAATAAACTTGTAATTTAGTATATAGTATGTTGACTTGCGGTGCAGCCCCCCAGCTAAAACGGAGAAGATGATCACCCTTCTTCAGCAGTGCCCTCTAGGGGAGTCACAAATGTTGCTGAGGGAACTGAGTCAGTGAGGTGGGGGCCAGTTTCTGAGCAGCCCTGGAAAAGGTCATGGTGGTGCGATGTGAAGAAGCGGTGGGGGGCTGGGGGCTGCTGCGACGCCCAAGCACGCCTGCCATGCACCCGGGGGCAGCCGTCTGATCTCCAGGAAGTGGCTTGAGATTCTGCACCCAATTTAGAAAGTAGGAGAACAGCAGCAGACGTCTCTTAGCGTGAGCCCAACCCTTGCTGCTCTGCAGCAGGGAGGAGCAGGTACAGCAGTTTATTCATTTTTTACTTGAAATAGGTGCTTTTCTGTTTTCCACAGAGACCAAAGAATTGTGGACTCAAAGCACAACCTCAAAAGTATGAGCTATTTTTGGACTGATCCGTTGCCTGGGCCAAGTCAGTCACCAAGAGGTGGTCATGAACTTTGACCACAACTGTGCAGGAACAGCCAGTGCTCACGGCACGATGAGGGGTCTTGCTCCTCCCTGGGATTGATGAGATATTATAAGACTCACATTTGGCTGGGCTCTGGACGTTGAAGGGTCCAGAGACAGGACGCGCCAGGCAGAATGGCAGATCCAAAACGTGGAACTGCTGAAAATGTGGGAGCAGAAGGCTATGGGGGTCTTGACAAGAGTACAAACCTTGACAACAACAAGGCAGGAACTGCTCCGGGGAAGGAACTGGCTGCTGATTTGATGAGATCCTGGTTTGATGGGATGCTGGTTTGATGGGATGCTCGTTTGATGGTGGCAATTGGCTGAGGGGGGTCCACAGGCATGGCTATTGTGGTCCTTATAGCTGCCACGCACCAGCCAATGGGAAGAACACTGTCAAGCTCTGGGCTGTGAACAACTGATGTCCCTGCAGGGGGGATTTTCCTTGGACCCATAGTGATAGTCAAGGAGTGTTCCCATTGCCTTAATGGTGTGAGCAGATCCTGAGATGGGGGGTAAGGTTTGACTATTATTTAACTGCAGCTCCTTTGTAGAAGCCCCTTCCACTCTATCACTAGGTCAACAAAATGATTAAAATCCTCGTTATCCTGTTTAATGGAAGCATTAGTGGATTCAAACCAAGAGCGCACAGCTAGGAAGACAGCCGAGATGTTGTTACCCAATTGGATTCCACGTCTGAAAACCTAAAACGTATCCTATCTGAATAATGAAGGCCTTTGGGGTTGAATGAGCCGTTTAAATGTGTTAAAACATAAGAAAACCTCATTATATTTTAGCTACATAATTTTGACTATGCAATTAATTTATTGATGCTGTTGACACTACATCTACATTTAATTTGAACGCTGCTTTCAGTAATACGAGTTCCTCGGAGCCCGAAGTGTCAGGGAGTAACACACGGCAGATGGCCAGATACTTTGGTTTTAAGTGTCAGATTCTAATTAGCCTTCATGGTGCGACCCACCTTCCTACAAGCGCATGCAGTCAGAGGCGACTGCTGAGATCCCCGTCACATGCCAACAGCTCCCGAAATTACCGAACACCAGGAAACCCTCTGACCAGGTGTCACAATACAAGGCTGTTCTGAGACGTGCCTGCCTGTCTTGTGTAAGCTCAGGCCGTCCTTTATCGATCTATTAACGATCCTCCTCTTAATCACTGGAGCTGAGATTTCTGCTGTATGTTACGTCAAAACAGATCACGTCTGTCAGTTACTGAAGTAAGGGCATTCATATTTCCTTCCTCTTTAACTTCGTTTAAATTTATTAGCTAACTGGGTTCCCCTTCATTTGTTTACTAGGGTGCAGAGTAATTTATTTTTAATAAAGAATTTTGCTTCACATCATCCCTGTTCAAAGCCCGCAAGGCCAGCACATTGTGGACACACCAAAATCATATTTTATGTATTTCTGAGAATCACTCCTTGAGGTTGTCATTTTCATTGATTTTCCTTAATTTAAGTTGCAACACTGCTGCAGCGTGTACATTTCCAGATATTTCATAAGGGTCTTGAGCTACGAGGTACAAGTATATAACAAGTCATCAAATTACATGATCAAATTTAATAAAGCACAAGTACCTTGTAGCTATATAGTTTAATGTTTCACAGTATGTAATCTTCTGGATGCTATTCAAGGTGTTAAAACCACTTTCCTTCAGAAGCTGGGATAGCACCTCTACATATGAGTGCTATGACTGAAATTAGACTCAACATCCTTAACTTGAGTCTTTCACTACTGTGCTGCATTATCCTGGCTTGAACCTCCATATAAAATCATAGCAGATGACCGGGGTAACTAAAGACCAACCCTGGTCTTGTTCATGTATGTGGATGCGTAGATGACATACTGCCTCAGCTGCAACAATGACATTCGAATCCACCTCTTAATCCATAGATGACAGGCTGGATATTCCATCGGCGGCGTAATGGATAGCTTGGCTTGAATATATTGACTGGTCATGTTAGTCACAGGGCTGTAATGTCAGGGTTTACTGCATGGAGACACCATTAACAATGAACTTGTGACATCCAATGTCAAAAAGAGTGCCAAGGGTGGAAAGGGCAACCATGGTAATAATGCTGTCATGTGGGTAATGTTGGCAAGGAAGAAGATCTGAAGAATTGTCTCTGGGCTCATGTAGAGAGACAGGGCGCACCAACTACGCAGTGTCTTGTCACCATCTCATCTCATGTATTTGGGTTACAGGTTTCGTACACAGGCATCCGTTGCCGAGCTGTTGCTTGAGGAATCAAGCTCACTTCGCTGTCTCGAAAGTTCTTGAAATCCACCGAGATACAATTTTGGAGAAAGTTCTGCTTCCAGGATTGTTATCGGAGGAGGAATATTTTAGGTCATGTTAATGCCCCTTGCCTTCGAAAAGAAAGGCTAGATGGTTTTGACTGCTGAAACTAGAGATGAGTGTTCCACATCTCTTTGCCTGACCCATGGCTGACACATTTAGCAGTGAGGAACTACCTTAGCAGGAACCTGCTCTGGAGAGCAAATTTAGCAACAACATCTAGGGTTCTGCATCCAGGCAGATATGGTACAGGCAGCATCAAACATATACATAATACATATTTTATATAATATATAATGAATAAATAAACAAACAAATGACAGGTGAAGTTGACGCTCTAGATAACAGGCATTCATAAAACAACCACTAGGATTGTAGTTCATGTTTTAAAGACCACATAACTTTTAGAATATAGAATATTTTAGGGAGACTTTGATTATGTTTTAGCTCCCCAACAAGTATAGCAAATTTCAGCATTGAAGTGTTTTTATAGTTTTATGTTGCTCTCAGGTTCCAAGTACATGGTGCTGTGAGGTCTAGCCTAAGAATTCTCTGGTTACATATGAGTTGCCCTGGTTCTGAGGGAAACACTTGGAAGTTCATCCTTTGCCATGTTTAATTTTTTTCTTCAGCGAAGCGCTACTCGAGCATGTCTTTGTAGTAGCAAAAGACTGCTGTCTCTTCTCTGCTGTGTGGACTGACACAATCCCTGCTAACAATTTCTCATTTTAGGAATGTTTAGAAACGTTCAAAGTGTCCAGTTTTCCCACTATTGTACCACTATTACAACTACTAATACAATAACTAAGACTTATAATACATGAACTAGTCCAGTGTTTCTCAAACCAGACTTCGGGGAACCCCGGACACTCCACATTTTTGTTTCCTCTCAGCTCCCAGCACACCTGTACCAGGAATTCGGTGTTCCTGATTGGCTGGGAGCTGGGAGTGTCCGAGGTTCCCAAGAACTAGGTTGGGAAACACTGAACTAGTGATGGACAAAATGATACTTCATGAACCATATGCTGTAACACTATGACTTCACACAGTTAAGGTCATGGGTACAAGGCTAGACAGCGCGTTCGCAGTATAGCACTTTTATGAAATAATATTTTATTATAAAACAATATTTTTCAACATTAAATGTGTTAAAAAGATGTTCCGGTGATAATGTTCTTTTGTTTACACTACCGAACCATTGATAAAATGTAAAATGTGGAAATAATTCTCCATTAATATAACACTAAGAACGTTCTCTGCCAGCTTCAAGAAGACCCTTGGCTAACGTTGCCTAAAGTTCTGGGAACGTTCCCTGTTAGCTGGGATTCCACTATTTGCCGAGTTTCTGTCATTTAACCACTGTCTTCCTCCCAGCGAGTTCAGCTCAAAGCCTGCAGACAATGCATGATGAGGCTCTCCTTTGTACTCGAGAGTTTCCATTGGACATTAACAGGCTATGTCCTTAATTGTGGTCCTTCTCTTATGGTTCATTCACTCAACAACTTGTCATACGCAGGGTTGTGGGCGTATTAATAATAATTTATAATAATTTATTATTATTATTATTATTATTATTATTAATTAGTTCCCC
The DNA here is from genome assembly GCA_019775895.2 of Stomatorhinus ivindoensis. Classification (NCBI taxonomy): domain Eukaryota; kingdom Metazoa; phylum Chordata; class Actinopteri; order Osteoglossiformes; family Mormyridae; genus Stomatorhinus; species Stomatorhinus ivindoensis. The sequence goes on from JABFEB020000113.1 coordinate 17,483,446, forward strand.
TCGGGTGTGTACATTCTTTTGTTACATTTTTCCCTCTTGCTAGTCTGGAGTTACTTTCATATAATTTAGTTTAATATCCTCCAGTCTCCACAGTGCAAAAACTTTGTAAGGTAAATTGGAGATGTCAAAATTGTCTGGAGTTGTGACTGGTGTGTGTGACTGGTGTGTGTGACTGGTGAGTATGACTGGTGAGTATGACTGGTGAGTGTGCCCTGTGA
>JABFEB020000113.1:17487455-17499752 GCA_019775895.2 Stomatorhinus ivindoensis
GCACGCACACACACACACTCCACACAGACACAGACATAGACACACACACACGCACGCATACTTAGGCATGTTTGTACTCATATCCTTGCAGGGATTTCCCATTCATCTCTATGGGCATAACCTTCATCCCAGCAATGACAACCTTAACCCCCACCCAGCCCCAACCTTAACTATTAGTAACCACGAGACTTTTAGCATTTTTAGTTTTTTGTTTGCAGTCACAGATTTTTAGAAAATTGACTGTTGCACATCACAGCATTAAAATTACAGGTTTTTTTATTCACGTTGTCGGGACATTTTGTCCCCACAATCTAATAAATACATAAGCCCCCTAACACACACACACACACACACACACACACACACACACACATAAACACACATAGAGGAGGGATTCAACCCACCCAGCCCTGGAATGTTACGCAGCAGCACTAAACACTGCGCCCCCTGTTTGATTCGTATTTGCTACATTAATTTTCAGGCTCAGGATGTGTTCTGTAATGATTCTGCCAAAAGATGAAACTTGAGAAAAAAAGTCATGTTAACTATAATACATTTTATAAACAAAAAGGTATAATTAAACATCACTTGATTTTAAGTCATGATGGTTTGCCCATACATTTTCAGTGTCCTATAGAGCAGCAGTGTTCACACTTTTATACTATATTTTTTGTTTTATTATCTATTGGATACGCTCAATAAATAGTTGATTGGAAACATTTATTGCACAATATGTACATTGTATGCACCACTCTGGCAGCATTCGACTCTGAGCACAATTATAATCCAAAAATACTTCCATATTACAGTTAAATATAGCTTATCTACTACAGGTTTGTGGTGAAAATGTTTATCTGATTCGCAAAAAAAAAAAAAAGATGTCCAGTCCATTATAGCTTACTGGTTTGTCCATTTAAATAACTAAATGTTTCATAAATATAACTGTATTTACCTGGTTCGCAAAATGCCTTTAGCAGATTTACCCAAAGAAAAAATGTTAAGTGTTATTCAATTACAATACTGCTTTCTCAAAGACTTGATGTTATTTCATCACATTAGTGCTGACTGCAACAGAATTAGTGGGTCTGCAACACTACTTTACCAATATTTTGTGGTCCAGACGAGACAGGGGAGGAGCCATAGTATAATCAGGGTGGGGGCCAACACGGCCATATTGGGGGGGGGGATTCCACATCCATTTACACAGAGTTTAGTCATGATGCTTTTACAACATGTCTTTGTTTGCACAGTCTTCAAAATAACACAAGACTTCTGTGAAGAGTTCTTCTCATCATAGGCCAAAGGACATCCCACACAAATCTGAGTCTAAGGGGATCTTTCTAATGTTTAATTAAATCTCTCCTCCATATAATTGTGGTTTCAGTATAATATTCCATTTGATCATTCTCTGATGAATTACTGCGGCTGGGTGAAAGCTCTGAATATAAAATTATACGTGTGCATCTGTTGTACACAACTTTTGTGACAGCATCATTCTCATTTAGTTTGTTGTTGATTTTTTTGTTTGATTTTGTGGTTTGAATCTATGAAAACTGCATACTTCATTTCCCATTAAAATAAATGTAATGCTTTCGTGATTCATTACTGACATGCCTGATACTTTGTCAGGCCTGATACTTGGACATGTCATTAGTCATGGAAAAATTAAGCATTTGAAACTGACTACTTTAACCAATGGGAACCAATAAAACAATAATTGAGAAGTCGTTGAACTGATTCATTGAAAGAATAATTAACCCTTGTGTGGTTTTACATTTGTTTTATAGTGCCATTTTGTACATTTCTCATTGAAAACTCTGCGATCATCTGACATGCGCTTTAAATTTACCTGCCAAGAGGCTTATATGGGAAACTGAAGAGGAGGAGCCCAGAGAAGCTGTGTATTAAGACATCCACTGAAGGCTAACGCTAAAACTTTTAAAAAATCAAATGTAATATAATGCAATATAAGAGCACTACCTCCTGATCATATAATAGAATGTAGTACTATCCAGACCACAGAGATGGTTTTTTATCATAGGGTTGTTTTTCTATAATTTACAAATGGAAGGTTTTTGAAGAAGCACTGGGGTGACAGATTATGAGCATGCGGTGCTGTGTTACATCAGCACGACATCATGTGTTCACTCCTCACGTCAGGACGCGGCAGCACCCTGCCTACAAGGAGTAATCGAGCGGGAAATTACATACACACCTAAAACATAAATGTGATATTTTGACTTAAAAGGCAATAACATAATGACACAACGTATTCCAAAATATATATATATGTGTTTCAGGCAAAGAGACATTTTTCAGAAATACCCACTTAAACCAAAGAAAAATACATATAAAAATATAAACTAACTTATAACTTGGCTTATGAAACAATTAAAGTAGCTTTCACACCATTAACGTACCGTAGAATTTCCACAGCTCTCACCTCAGCTCATGTCCTGAGGGCAAAGCAACAGGTAACAGCCCTGAATCAGCCCTCACTGACATTCTATTAGAGAACAGGAGTCTGCGGACAGTGCATTATAATCCCCTCTGTGCCTGATTTACTGCCGTGCCACAAGGCCAGCACTGTGTAATTACCCACCACTGTTTAGATTTATTTATAAAAGACCTATCCTTCCTGCACTGTTTCCTGCTTTGCCCCGTGTCCTCAGCTGAAACTGACCCTGGCTCATTTGCTACTCGCAACCTGCAATTGTATTTAGGGCCAAATATAGGAGCTGGAATTCTAGGGTGGGCTGTGTGTGTGTCACACAACAAAGCTCGCAAAAGGGTGTTGCCTGCTTTCTGACATCCTCCCCCACAACCGCCTATGCTGTTTGCATGGAAACACAGCGACTGTGCCCCGTCCAGCGCCCCACCCTTCTGAAAGAAAGAAAAAAGTCAGCTCAATTTAGAGGTTTTCTTAAGCCTGGGTCCAGTGTGGGATAGCAGTCTGCATGCCTCGCAGTTTGCCAGTCACCCCAGGCAGGGAAGCAGGGGAAACTAAACTCCCAATTACTGCAACACGGGTCCTGGGCTGCAGTCCATTCCAATGCCTGAACTGACCATTTGGTGGCGCTGTTCCATGGACAAGGACATGTGCTGGACATATGCACCCAAACACAATAGAATTCATTAGAGCATCGTGTAAAAAAACACAAGTACCCACCATGGTAATACAACCTCTGGAAGAATATCACTTGTATGATATATTTGTATGTAATTAAGGTATACTGATAATTATTCATGTGATTACAATATTTATGACATAATGCAACTTTTCATATTATTATCATTATTATTATTATTATTATTAACCAAATGTTTTATTTGTGAGCTTTGGAAGAAAACCAAAGGCATTTTTCTTTTTTTAAACAAAAGCTTGATAATATTAGTTAGTATAAGTAAGTGAAGCTTATATATTAGACTCGTAGTAGATGACGACCAGATAATTATAGTATACTGAATGTATATTCACTGCGATGGGCTGGCCCCCTGTCCAGGGTTGTTCCCTGCCTCGTGCCCATTGCTTCCGGGTAGGCTCCGGACCCCCCGCGACCCAGTAGGATAAGCGGGTATAGAAAATGGATGGATGGATGGATGAATGTATATTCATAATCCTGCTACTGTATTTAAGAGATAACAGTAAGATGAGTCATAGAGAGGACAGGTCGGCTTATTGGAGTGACACTGTACCTTGCAGACTGATGGCATTCCAAAACAACAATACCAGCAAAGAGAAGGTTTCATCTTCATTCAGAGAAATTTATGGAAAAGACAGTGATATACAGTATCTGAACAGTGACCAGAAAGCCAGCTTGGGTTCTAGAAGGATCTCTACCATTGTGATCTCGATGAGGGATCTTTATAAACACTCATGGTAACGTAAATAACGACTGTGTTCTATGTCCGTGCGTCTCTGTGAGTGTTTTGGATGATTTCACATACTTTAAATAAAAAAGTAAATACATATTCCGTTCATACCGCCTTCAGTGAATATTTCCTTGTGTAGCAGTTGTATTTAAGAATGAAAAATTTAGCTGATAATGAAAATAAATTATAGTAAACAAAATAATGTTATATAATATGATTATTGGTTTTAATACACTGGGAATCTATTCAATATAATCATTACTACTGCAAAATACTACTGATAAATACTGATAAATAATTTGAAGAAAAATTTGTCATGGTGAAGGACGTGTTTACGTAACCATAGAATGTATCATGTGGTTGATCCTAAACTGTTTTACAATAGATAGAAAATTCTTTTTCAGTGGCACTGACATTTTGCATTTTTTTAAAGGTAAAAGACAGAGTTAAGTTTGATGTGAAACACTGGGCTGCACGGTTCTTTAAAAGGAACCTGTCAACAATAACGTGGCGGCCGAGTCACATGTTATGCGGAGACTTCGGGAGCGCGCAGCTATGTTCGGGCCGCGACACTCCAGCGTCCAGGAGCAGCCAGCTGGTGCTGGAGCCCCAGAGATGTCTATCATGCATGCGACCCTCGGCGACTCCTCTCGGGAGACGCGACCGGGCAAAGCGCGAGACGCCACCCACCGTCATTAATTTTCACCTTTTCCGCACTCTCCTGTCACAGCTGCTGGGAAGCGGTACTGCCTGTGCCACTAGCCCCCCCACCCCCGTTGTAAAGAGAGCCGTTGCACGGCGGATGAAAAGGCATGAGAAACTTTGCACCCCAAGGTTGTAGTTTAGTTTCTGAAACAGAGGCCCTGCACTTCCACTGCGAGGTTAGCGCATCTTCATATATGAGCCGCATTTCAATCCGGAGAGTCACCAGCTGTAAAACTAAGCCTGCGCTGGGACTAGCCGCGAAGATAATAAGTAAGTGCGGCTGAAGCAGCGCCTGTCTGCCTCATCAGCTGATGAAGTGTTTACAGCGGGCTAAGCTGCCTGGAGGGTGCTGGAACGCGGCTTGCTGCAGTAGGTCAGGGCGAGCGGTAATTGGGCGCACCAGAGAAAAGGCTTCATTACAATAACACATGCGCGAAACTGAATGTTTTATTACTGCTGTGCATTCGAATCCTCAGTTAACTCTGGAAATACATCGTGGCAAGGTGAGCCACTATTGAGATTCCTGAATTATAGAATCATTAGTGAGGTTAACTGTACGACAAATTAGCATATATGCAGCATTTTTTGCAAGGTGGGAACAGGAGTAATTACTGTCACGGCTAAATATAAGGGAAAGTCAGCTAGTGAAATATGTTATGATAGGTAATGGCTTGTCTTGCTAACCCCTTTAATATTGTTACCTATTTCCTATATTTAAATGCTAAAAAAAACGGTGCTCAGGTTTTTGATGAGTAAATAGACTTTAAAAATTATGTGGCATTAACTTTATGTGATATTGTTCTATTTTAAAAGCTTCTAGTGCAAATACAGTATTTGTAATACAAATTTTAAAAAAACTTTGTTTGGGGGAACCGTATTTCAAATAGTGCAGCATTGAGCTAAATATTATTAAAAATTTTCAAAATTATGTCAAATAAATCACAATGTTTTTACATTAATTGCTACTATGAGTAAGTTTAACTTTTTGTTAGTACCTGTAATTAATACTTGTTTTACATTTAGCTAAAAATATTTATACAAATTTGTTACCAAAAAATCTATTCAAACAATTCTTGCATAACTTGAATGCATGTTATTCTTGTAGTGAACACACACTTAAATTTGGTAATTTTGGTAAAATACAAAATGTAGAATCATTCCCTCATTACTGGATTCTTTGTCATTGTGGAACGCTTCCCTTGTTGTCGTGCTAGTTTTACAATAATGTCAGTATTCAGTGTTTTACAATAAGAGCTTATGTCATCCCTGTGTAAACCAGAGCTGTACAGTATACAACAAACAAAGGAGTCGATGCTTTTCAATTGATTGTGGGATTTTTAAAAAATCGTACAATCCCTCAATGTATATTAAATCCAATATAGAATAAATATTTTATCAAGTGACTAATTCAAGGAATGCCTCTTTAAATATTTTGGGTTTTAACAAATTTAGTTTAAAAGTCCTGGAAATTCTTTAAATACCAAAAGCGTAACATTTTGCTAATTTTACTTACAGCTTCACTTTTCTTAGAAATCTGAATTTCTGTATGATAATACCTCTGCACGATTAACAAGAGTTGGTAAGATATTTTCTGGGAGTTTGTGTCAGGAATATCTTTCCTTTGGGGTCATTTCTAAACTTAGTTCACTGTCTTTCTTTCCCACAAGTGCTCAGGAAGTCGGAGCATGAAGGTATGGAAATTTGGTGAGAGGTTTTGTTTTGTTAGTAGGTGAGTCTCGGGATGTTTTCCATTATTAGGAACCTTTTCTGAAAACTTGAAATTTACCATTTAAATCACAACTGGGGAAGTTTTCAGTGATACTGATAATTTATGTGATTAATTTCTGGCAAGGAAAAAATATTGGTATTCATTTTAGAACTGTGCTGGTAAATTTGATCCATATAGTGTTTATTTAAACATTATTTCTGAAAGCATTTTCCGTAAAGCAACTGTCAACTGAATCATGTGACCTCTAACCCTGTCATAAGATGCAGGAAACTACAGAGCAAGTTTTTATCATTTTTGTTTCAATTAAAAATAGAATCAAAAGAAATACCTGAAGCACAAAAGACAGTACTTTCAATGTAATCCTCAGTGCAGGAACTCAGAAAAACAGTATTCGCTGACACATCACGCCTTTTGATTGGTTGTAACCTGTGTTAACTTTGACAAGTTTACGGGGAAGTTGTAGGGAAGCGTTTCTGTGACTTGTGTGTTTTGATCACATTTTAAATAAAAAGATCAAAGGTTAAAATGAGGGTGGGGTGTGGTGAAATGATATCTTACAGTACATTTGTCCAAAGAAGAACAGGGCATCTGCTTTCAAAACTTCTTATTAAAGACCACAAATTACATCAACGGAAACAAAATGGTTAAAAAGAGGTGGATCTTCAAAATTAATTTTTCCAGATAAATGGCTCCCAAAAGGAAATGTTCAAAGATATTCTAAGTTGGATGCATTCTCTAGCAAACTGAATACAAATAAAATATTAACATGCAATTTCAAAACTCTTTTATGAACCTACACTAATCTACATACTGTATGACTTTAATTGTGGTAACAGCACACAATGTTTATAAGATTTAGGAATATTTTCAAAGTATGTAATGTAAATTTAATTGTAAATATTTTAATACAGAGAAAAATGAAATGTTTGCATGTTCAGACAGTTTTAGTGTTTTAGGTAAATTGTCTGCCCTGCACTTGTTTGCAAATATGACTTTGAATTTTACTGAATAACTGAATTTCATTAATAAGGTAATTCAATGTATTTCATCTATATTCCTGTTTAATCAAAGCACCTTTAATGAACAGTTAGATTTATTTATAAAAAGTTAATATAGGCATGAAAATGTAAGTTTTCTAAGCGTATCGGGTGATTTAGGTGTGTTAATAATGTTACTGTGATGGTGCGGTATGTCGTCCAGGCTGTATCCGAGCCTCAGACTCTGTGCTGTCTGGGACAGGCTTCCGGCCCCGGCAGTCACGACCAGGATACGCAGGTGGGAGATGGATGAATGGATAGGTGGAATAATATTAATAAAGTATTAAACAATAAACTGAAATGGTCTTTTATTTTTTTGTACTTTACATTGAACACAAACATTAATATAAATGTGGTTATCATTTTCAGAATTATGTTAGTTTAAAATTCCAGTTGTCAGTGTTGCTTAAAATAATTGCCTTTCTGTAGAGTTCCTTGAATAAAATTACGCACTTTTAGTTTGGCTAAATCATTTTTACAAATATCCTTATCGTACCCTTCAATGTACAATTTGACCAGAGTGTGCCGATGCACTTTAATGAGGTCTTAGAACTGGAAACACTCCCACTTAACATCTCACCTTTAAGAATAATCTAAAGAGGTCATCTCACAGAGTCACATCATCAGCACTCTGTCTGTGTTTATTCTATGGAAACAAGCACTTTGGCTGCCACCAGTGTGGACAGACCATGTACGCCAAGATGACCTAAAAACCTTGTCTGCTCTCATCATCAGTCTACACATCCTGTAACCCAGCTGGGCATCTCACAGCTACTTCAGGCAGGCATTTTTAGGACTTTTCTATGTACTGTATGGGTAGACGAGGGCAAATAATTGTCTAAACACTCCTAAACAAAACAATAAGCTTCTCTTTAAAATTTTGTCTCCACCACATAAACCATCTTCTTAAAACATTTTTGTTCTTTAGAAAATGACGAAACCACTAAAATACACTGTATAAATGGTAAATAAATCTTTCCAACAGTCATGCTACAGGGGCAATTGGATTGTTGCAATTTGAGTGATATGAATACTGTAGACACTTTTTTCTATCAATTCTTAAGGATAAATAAATTCATTTGCATGTTTTAGGCCTTTAACATTTAACTCCATCAGGTCAGATTACCGTAACTCATTTTTAATCTATACAAATAAACAAATGGTTAAAATCAGTCTCCATTCATCAGTTAAGCTCTGTGTCCAGTCTTCGTGCTTGTGGCAGAGATAACGGTCTGCTCCTCCTGATAAGCCTAAATGCATGGTCTGCTGTTGTTCATGGTATGGCTGCTTTGTCAGCTCCTGCGTCTGACACAAACAGCATCTTTGATAAGTGCTCAGATCTGCAGAGTGCGATGTCAAACCAGCACTGTTCTGTTCATCTTTGTGTGCCTAAAATTAGCATCTTTGTTACCCATACATGTCGCAATGCGCAGTCTAAATAAAATGATGTCGACTGTGATTTTACCGTTATTTTCCCTGATATAATAGAATGCTTATCATGATCATGTACTGGATAAGCAATATGGAAGATAGATGGATCTATAATTAAAGTATTTATTTTATTTTACATTTAGCAGAAGTTATCATTATTCTGTTTTTCTTGACTATTAAAAAGAAAGAAATGCAGGATATACACTGTTTTAGTTTAACTTCTCTTCAATGTATGGCTGTTAATTAAAACTAATTAATCTGTTGATCTTTGCTTTATGCAAAATCCATGAATAAGAGGAAATATTATATAAAATACTACATACAGTGTGTCCTTTTAAATTTTTTATTAAGCTTATTGATTATATACAAATATCACCATAAAATTATTTCTTATGCTTAAAGTGTTGCAGTCTTTAACTTCCTTTTACATCTTCTGTCAATAATAATTGGCTATGATTACACCACGGGGCAGCGGAGGTAATCCTGAGTGCCTTTCAGTAAACAGAGCCGTAAGTTGGCTCATTAGCAGTAGTGTGTGAGTAAGGCTCCTCAGTGCAGGTAAACACTGGGAGAGGTGGTCCCAGGGAGCCAGGCAGGTCGCCGGAGCGTCTGCACAGCCCAAGGAGCCAAACTGATTGCAGTCAGATCCCTGTAGCCAAATCCCAGTCTGCTATTTGTGGAGTTAAACAGGGTTAAAACAATGAGGAGTTAGATAAACAGTAGTGAAGGACAAGTATGAGTTTGCAACTAAATGTACACTTCAGTTTCTCCATATCAGATTTATGCCAGTTTTCAAAAACATCTCCCTATATTTAATGGAAATAAGCTCATCTTGTCATAATATAATGAAAAAAATATGTTATTTTAGATTAGTTTTTCATTTTGTTTCCACAATGGTGAAGCGAAATGTATAACCTCATGTGCATGAGAATGGACACTCTAAATGAGGTACCTAATACAGGCATTGAGACAATGGTACAAGGAAAGTTATATCTCAAAATGACACAAAAACCCTTATGTGCAGTTAAAATTAGCTTCAAATTAGCTTTAATTACAAATGAACAAGGATCCACAGTTCCACTGTACAGTTCCGGGTGCACTGCGTCCAGTGTAATATGCGTCAAGTCCTTTACCAAAGGTCTCAGCTTTCCTGTGAAGTGACACAAAGTGAGACAATAAGCTCAAGCTATGTAAATATTCTTATTGCATGGCTTCCAATGTTTGCTAAGTCTGTTTACCAAGGATGTTGCCTTTTATTTTTTATTTTTTTACATAAGGCTACAAGATTGTATTTCCATCATCATACACATTGATATATGCTGCATTCCGGAACTGCCAGTGGTATAAGAACAAAGAGAAAACACCATGTCAGCTGATTTTCAAACAGAATAGCTCACTGATATAATCAGCACAAATTCTCAGCATTATTTATTGTTTGCTTTGCAGGATCCCTGAATGCAACCTAAAAGTTGGTATAAAATATCAAACCTGAATGTTTTATTCATTTAAAGTTCCTTCCATTCTATTTCAGTTATTGTCCGAAAACCACAAATATTAGAGGATCACATTAGTCATTTTATAGTTTTCGATACAGAACATAATCTTTAATAAGTACTTAAAGTTGACCATTGACAGCGTCAATGAAAGCATCAGAGATTTACATGTCTGGATGGTTGTCGTTAAATATTAGTACTGCCAAACAAGCGACATATCCCCAGTATGAAAGATGATCTATCCTGAGTATGCTACACATTGAACAGAAAATGGACTCACTCATTTGCTAAATTATTAGCAAAATTACAGATCAGTTTGCATAGGGCACACTGAGGAAGTAATATGCAAAAATGATCTTAGCGCTCTAATGTCAGAAACCCTCCCACTGCATTTCCTGTAAAGACAACCATAAGATAGCTGAGTGGGAGTTGTTTGTAAGATGGTGTCAAGGTGATTATCATTGTGATCAAATTATTGACACTTTTTTTCCCTGTAAAACGCTTATCACTTTGTCAGTCAGTATTTTCTAGAACACCACTGCTACAGGCGTCCACTGATGTCATGACATGTAAGTAGCTTGTTAGAAACTAAGTAGCAAAATAAAGGGTGTAGTTACGGAAACACAAACGTCCTGTAATGGGTTAGAGTGAGGGCACATGCATTAGGTGGACAATGACCTTTAACGTAATCCTTTTTAGTAAACAAGGGAAAGATTAGTTTGCGCTAAAATACTTCACCACGTGTGGCCTCCTTTGTAGGTTTCACTAGCAGTTTTGATACATACAGGTCACCGGGATTACATTTGTTTTCTTTGAAATGTGCTATGCATCGTAGCCACACACCAATTAAAGACATTTTGGCTACAATCTGTTAAATACTGGTGCTACTGAACCCAGAAAAAAATATTTGCGTGTGTACTGTATGTGTGTGAATATACATCATACTTCTAACCATTCCTGTGAATACTGAGTGAATACTATATAACTTTTGAAAGTTAAGTATTGAGACTGGAGACCTGTGGATTGTGATTTTCAAATATTTTTGACTGGAATTTTGTTAAATACTGTACAGTCTTGGCAGTGTTATTGTACTTTTACAAGTTTTTAAAAGCACCAAATTTAGACAGGTAAAAACTGAATACTGCTGAGAAATTCCAATTACATTCATAAATCAAAAGAAAAAAGGAAATATCTATGTAATATTATAACATGCATGGAAAATGGTTAGCCATATTACTAAATACCTTTGCTAGCTATTTGCTAAAGCTTTAATTAGTGAGATCTCCTTCTTAATTACACTTGGTTCTGTGCTCCGTTGGGTCGTTAGACTCCAGGTTCAAAAATATCTGAAACAAAGCATTTCTTCACGTATCCCAAATTTAATATCAGGTTCCCTGCTAGGCCACCTTGTAGTAAGCTTTGTCTGTGCTGGACACAATACTCCCAGCCCATGATGTGGCTTATGAGGAGGTTCAAGGGTGAATATACTTTCATTTCCATCTTTGCAGAATTATATTAATGTTACTCAATACAACTGCTTTATTGCAGTTAATATATAATTATAAATCGAGTTATAAATGTACATTTATTATTTAAGGTGTTGGATCCACAACCTAGATGGGCCTCATTTGCATGCGCGTGTCCTAAAGAATGGATTGTGGAACAGAGGGCAGAGCGACGAAGGGAGAAAGAAAGGAGAAGAGAGGGTAAGGGATGGGGAGCGAGCGAGTGAGGCGCGAGGTTGCCTCAGTGAGAGCAGCTGTACGAAGGACATGGTGGGCGGAAGTGGTGCAGCTCGTGGGAGAGCTCTGACTTCAGCTGCCAGCCGTCCACACAAACTTATGGACAGTCCATAAAAAAATAGCAACATTTTACCACTATAAGACCGTTAACAAAATAGCTAAACTGTAGCTGATTTTCCCTCTACTGAGCATGACCTGTGAGGACTTACTCTACATACATACAGCACACATGGCCTGTGAGGACTTACCCTACATACATACAGCACACATGACCTGTGAGGACTTAC
>JABFEB020000113.1:17507320-17519835 GCA_019775895.2 Stomatorhinus ivindoensis
GATACTTACCTCCACCACTGGCCTTACAGATTCTTACCTCCACCACTGGCCTTACAGATTCTTACCTCCACCACTGGTCTTACAGATACTTACCTCCACCACTGGCCTTACAGATTCTTACCTCCACCACTGGCCTTACAGATTCTTACCTCCACCACTGGCCTTACAGATTCTTACCTCCACCACTGGCTTCTAACTCATCGCCTTACATGACTGGGTACATTCTCTGGTCTTTGGCATCACATGTTTAAGACCAAAGACAAAGTGTCCTGCTAACCGCTCTAATGCCAAGTATCAAGGTTGGTCTGGTTACAGTTGTAAGGGACCAATGTTCAAATCCAAACTTGAGATGAAAGTAGAACCTCGACTGTGGTCCATGTACGCATTACAGTATGTGACAGGACAGAGATTTTTAGCAATGATAAGTGCAGATAAAGGGTCCATAATAGCTGGCCAGTATAGACCCTAGTTACTCCATATTATTCAAAATAATTTCTGCCTAGATAATACTTCACAACTGCAACAATGTTACATGCATTTACTGCTAAATACTTCACAGGTACTTTTACTCATTCAAGTAAGTGATGTATACCTACTGAATGCATCTACTCGCCAGTGAAGTCTCCTCACAGTCTACATATAAGCCATAAAATACCAGCTGCTAAAATTCTTAGCTTTAACAGTGATAGACGTTAATTGGCAGAAGTAGAATACTGTGTGAAAGTCTATGGCAAAAAGATATCCAATTGGTTTTCAGTAATACCATTGTCTGATGGTTTCACCCGCAGATATGATGCAAAAGACAGGTAATGTTGTCGTACTGCAGACGTACATTCAGAAGGAACAATGTTGCCCAATCAGTACGCACAGTGCTCAGAGTCAAAGGGAAGGGGAATGGCAGGTATGGTATATAGACATGGATAAGACAGTCATTGAAAAGACCTGAGAAATACGACAGAAACATTGCTTATGGACAGAGCAGGTAGGTGCTTGTTTTGTGTGAAAGTGTCCAGATGTTCGGCTGAAGACAATAGCAGAGTTTACTTTAACAACCTATTATAGCAATAGAGATGACCTGACCATTATTAGAAAGAAAAAGATAGTGGTTTGTTATATACGCAGGAAGTAGCTGACTTCTGTGACAGCAGGCATTTTGTCCTGATATGAATTTTGTGTGTCTAACATTTGGCCGTTTTCTCACTGGGATGTTTATACGCTAGAACCTAAGCATGCACTGGGGATGGTGTGAAGTCTCAGCTCAAACTGGGAGTCACAGAGCAAGAGCAAAGATATAGAAAAGTGTGGGTGTAGTCTATAGTATTTGTCAAGTCAGCTAGAAAATAAAAGTTATTCTCAAAAGATCCTGAAGAAAAAAAAACTTTCCAATATTTTCATTGTATCATTGTGCATCCATATTTCTGTTAGGCATTAAGACTAGAGTTTGTAGGAAAATTACAGAACTGACGGTCATGTTGCAATTATTTCTCAGCAGCATATAATTGTTACTTGTTTGCTGAATATAGTAACTGATGGCCCTCTTTTTTTCAGTTCTAATTTGAGAAGTATTTTACAGTTAGTAATGTTGCAAGAGAGGTGAGTATTTAAGCTCTCTATTAAAGGTCTATATACTGGCCTGTGTAATATCTGAAATTTTAAAGTGCTTTTTTTCTTCTATTTGATAAATTTGAATTGTGCTAACGAATTACCAGTTTTACAAACAGGACGGTACTTTTTCCAGTTGCTGTAATTATTTCAACTAACTTGGGAACTTTCATGGATTGGAAATACTAAACTTTATAATCAACAGCAGACAACAAATTTACTCTCAGTCAGGTCTACTGATAAAGCAATAAGTCAGAAGATGCTATGTATATCGTGGCAGATGTTTATGGGTGCATTTTTGTTCTTATGTTATGTGGTACAGTGTATTATATGCTATATTAACCATCATGGATGCCTTCGAGTGCTCGGAGATCATGTATGTTGTGTTGTATTTCGTATCATGTGACTTCCCCTACCGGCCCCCTTTGATTCTGGTTCCCCCCAAGGTTTCTTCCTACTAGGGAGTTTATCCTTGCTACTGTCGCCTCTGGCTTGCTCACTGGGGGCTTTGGGTGGAGATTCTATGAAGCGCTTTGAAACAATGTAATGTTATACCATAGATGAGTTACATACAGGAAATAATTTACTGTAGTTATAAGGATTGCACCCATAGCATCCAGGATAGGCTCCGGAACCCCATGACTCTGAATAGGACAAGCAGGTATTGAAAATGGATGGAAGGATGGATGGATGGATAGATGGTCTTAAACCTGAATTTAATCTGAATTATATGTATTTATATCTGCCTCTGAAACTTGGATTGAAAAGTAATGTAAGATTGATAAATCAATTCAAACACACAATAACACACAACTACAGAATATGCTTTTAATATGTCAGTTTAACGTCAGAGTAATGTTACTTTTCAGATTAGAATTACTGATTCTCTGGCACGCTATTTTATTAAAATGTCTGCAGTCACTTGTTGTTTGAACAGCAGAATATCAATACATAAGAAGCATCATAAAAAGAGATCACGCACACCACTAGTAACTTTTCCGTTTCATTTGATTGGGCTGGCATTTCGTGACCATCACAGAAATCACACCGTTAAACGGTCTTGTAGTTGTACAGCACCTGCTAACAGGTACAGAGTTGTAGGCCATTGCAACACTCCCACACAGCTCTGATAGCCTGTTAGCCTCTTCACACAGAAGTAGTACTGAACAGCCCAGAAGCAGGTTCACGGGCTCATCTGCCAGCTACATCATTATCTTTGCAGCAGCGCAGGTGAATGTGCAGGGACCGCTGCCAAATAGTTTTGGTTAGGAGGGAGGGGTGCTCCGTGGTGGGTGTGCACTCTTTTCATATATAACCATTTGGTGGAACAGTTTGTTTCCCTCTTACGAGTAACTGACACACCTCCGGCAGGAAAACTGAGCTCTTCTGTCTTTCTCTCTCATTTTCACATGCCGCAAAGGATAAGACTGCTTCCTGACAATAACTGGGGGCGAGGCGATTTGAACACAGCAGTCTACTGAAAGGTCAGCAGTATTTATCAAAACATGACTGTTTTCTTGTGTTTTTACGAAGTATGACTCTATGAAGGTGTCAAAGGGTTCTAAGAGTTACCGTCTGCATGACGTCTCAGGTTGTCTTTGGTGTTGAGATAAGGTCTCCAGATTGTTTCTGGACTGGGTGGGGCTAAAGACCACTGCAACACATTGTTGATGCCGTCTTTTTGCATTCCCAAAGGGGCTACTATCTGCACTTAACGCCAGGTACAATGTGGGTAACCAAGTTCACTGTAAACTTGGTTTGGGGCAGAGTTACATTTTGAGAATTGTGCACTAGTTGGGACGACAGAGCAGAGATATTTATGGATTTATTTATATATATGCATTAATTGAAAGTTGTATTTTTTTTGCTATATTTTATATCACATTACAGTGTCATTTGTATATTTTGCATATGATGTTTTAGTTTAACAACACATATGATTAATACGTATAATATCGGATCACTTATTTATGTAAACATTCTCCAGGTCAATAATAATCATCATCCCCACTGCATATCTTATCATCCTTGAC
Organism: Stomatorhinus ivindoensis; assembly: GCA_019775895.2. Classification (NCBI taxonomy): domain Eukaryota; kingdom Metazoa; phylum Chordata; class Actinopteri; order Osteoglossiformes; family Mormyridae; genus Stomatorhinus; species Stomatorhinus ivindoensis. The sequence continues at coordinate 17,510,956 of JABFEB020000113.1, forward strand.
ATCATACATGGAAATGCCTTTTTAATGCACTAACACATGGTTCAATACATTTACAGTATAGTTTACTACAGCAGAAAGATCATTCATAAAATCTACGTACTCCTAATAAATTACAAATATATAATGCAAAAAATACAACTGTATGGTGAAGGTGTGCTTCTTGCAGAATTTCACAAAATCCTATGAAGCATTGTTGGCTGATAATGTTTGGTATTTGATACGCAGGACTAAATATATACCACTGACCCACATACTGCTTTTATAAGCATTTATCATGAGACATTTCAATGCAAAAATATTTTTTCATTGTTTGTTGTTTAGACTAACTTTGTATTATAAGGATGATTACTGGGTCCTGGAATCTCATTTGTATTTTATCACGTGTGGCCATCGTAGTGAAATCACAGGGGATCACAGGTGCCTTTTTAGAGCTTTCAGCACGCGATAATATTACAGTGGTGTAGTCATTCTTTTTTAACCAGGTGAAAATGAATTGATTTTAAATCAGAACACTGTGTTTGCATGTTTGGCATTTCTGTAAATAATTGACAAATAATGGTGAATTTTGCTCTGTTCATTTGAGCTTGTTCAAAGGGTGATTTGGGGATAATAGCCACACCCTAGTCTATTTAGTCAAAGGTTTCATTACCTTTGGTTCAGACATAGTTTATCAATGTTGAACCTGTTCCTGGGAGCTCCTTTGTTTCCACCAGGATATTTTTACATTGGCATATTCACAAGTATTTCTGCCGTAATTCCTATTATTTACTGTGAGTGAGAACATTTTAAGCACTGTGGTATTTAGGTTAGTCTGTACATATAACGTGAAAACCTGTTACATGTATGCAAAATTTGTCAATACAGTATATATGCAATGTATATATATATACATATATTTCAATAAATGAGATTAAATTGAAATACAATTTTCAATCATGTAATGTTGTGTTTTGCATGTACAGTATAACACAGTACCCATAACTATTTAAATACAAGTGCTTAGTATATATAATTTGCATGCATAATTTACTAAATATAGTTAAAATGTGATGCGGCAGAGGTCTCTTCGAGGGGGTGCGACAACAAAATTCTGCCGATCCTCCGCAGCTAAGCTGTCCTACTGCCGTCGTGTGTTCCTCCGTGTGAATGATGTGGTCTATGTGTGCACACAATCCTCCTCCGTAGCAGCAGAAGCACAGGTTCAATGAGTAAGCGTTAGGCCATAGGTGGCGGAGCACAGATGAATACAGGGGGGGGCGGAGGCCTGAAGAGGCTTTTCAGGGTGGGAGTCAAGATCCGTGCCAAAAAAACAAGTTTGGGGATTTGTGTACTTTGTATTACTCACAACTCTTTTTGAAAGCTGTCAGGTACATGCTAACACACCCAGAGGTCTTTCTGCTTAATATCAAGGCTGTAAAGAACACATGTCATTGTGCTAGGATCTCCACAAGCATGATACCCACTGTGATCCAATCGTCACACACATCTTATCGATAATAGGAAATTGTAACTGTTATAGGCGAAGTGGTCTGTAATATTTAAGGTGAATGCATTTGCAAATTTTAACATCAACAAGCCACTACCTTCATACTAACAACATACCAAACGTACCAAACAGAACCTGCAACTGAAATGGATGAATACCCATCCGCAGATACTTAGAAATATCATTGGACATTAAGTTAAAATGAAATGCAAGGATCATTCAAGCCAGTGCAGATCAATGGAAGGCCTCAGATCACGGTCTGCTCCACATGTGAACAAGCGAGAGAGGCTGGGCCAATGAAATTAGCCATTACAGCCATCATGTATTTCTGAATGAACACATGTAGAGCTTTGAATACAGGTCTGGGGGACGCATATTAATCTCAGAAATGTATTTTGTATTTTCTTCTGAAGATCATAGTTTTGAAAACTGGGTCCACCCACTGGTGTGAAGAGAAGAGGGATCTCACCATAAGAGAGAACTGTGTGGGTCCTATCTCTCGAAACGAGGCCGCATTGATCCGCCTACGTGCTGAGGCACAGATCACTTTTGATGCGTGAGAACTGCTGTTGCTCATGCCGGACAGATATCAGGTACAGCCGTGACACGGAGACGGGAGAGAGCAGGAAGGGAATCCGGGCGAATGTCTGCCATTTGGCGCCCCAGCCTTCGCATGAAGCTGCCTTGACAGGCGTCCGTAGCCTCTGCCCTCCAGCCTGGCTGGTTTTAATTACTAGGTGTTGGACTGCCGGAGGGCAGGCAGAGCCGATCTGACCGTCATCTGCTGGCCCTCATTATCACAGAGAGAAGGTGTCCTTGCTCACCCCGAGGCCCTAACCCAAACAGGGTAAACACATTAAATCACCCTCAAGGCTCTACTATAAATGTGGCTGATCAACTTGTTAAAGTAGCTGCACTAAACAATCAGTACTTTATGCTCGTATAGCGAGAACATCAGTCACACAGATCTGGGGGTGATTAACAAACTTTTTTTTGTTGGTCTAATGTGCAAAGATCACCCCTCCCCACTTCCCAAGAGAAAACCATATATTGGAATTTGAACACCTACTAAACAAAAAAAAATAATAATAATATATTTGTCAGCTAAAAGTATTGTGACCCCTTCCTCCTCTCACCATGCGGAGTGTGTGCAGAAGGAGCAATAATGACCTTGCTTCTGGAAGATTTGGAGTCGTGGGGGGTTGTCCTTGGAGGCCTGAGTGGAAGGTTTTCCCACCTAAGGAGGTCTGAGAAGCGTGGGCCTATCTGCAGAGGGATTTATTGGCAGGCGAGCAGCCGTGGGGGTGCCAGAAGCTTTCCCACAACCTCAGTCTTCCCGAACACCAGGAGAGGAGAAGGTGAGGACAGCAGACTTAGCTTACAGTACATGAGCTGCAACAGATATCAGCAGCACCTACAGCACAGGTGTCTAACTCCATTTCTGGCTGTCCATGTCTATGCAGCCTTTTGTTTCAAGATCCCATAATTATTTAATTTGTGCATTTTTAAATCGATATTGTAGCTTGTTTTAGGGAACTACGCACTTAGATAGGCCATATGCTAAGCTAGTATAGCCATGGTTTCTTTGTCCGCGTGCAATGAGCAAATATAAGACAATGAGCTCTAACATGACCTATTAATTTCAATGCATGTAGAGTGTTCAGTTCTGTAGTTAATGTACTAGTTGTTCTGGGAGTTCCCTATGTTATTCTTCAGAATCGTAATGCTAGAGGTAAGCCTCAGGTCGCACTGCTCAATGTCTCCCAACCAGAGCTGGTCCTTCTGCTGGGATTCACATAACAGTGTTCAAAGTCCATTCTCAACATGGAGAGGTTTACTTGACCAAGGTTATGTGTCTTATCGTCATGTACTGTAGGAGAGTCTTGACATATCTCCTAGGGTCTTGACGCATTTCCTAGGGTAAGGACTGAACATCCCTGAACACAATCACATTAGCTTGCACTCGTTTTTAGGAAAATCTGTCTTGGCTGGATAAAATGAGCAAATAGTATCAGGGAAATATATACAGTTACGAAAGGGTTCTGTTCCGTAAGTCTGCCTTTACCTCAGAACAATAATGATACAGTCATGCCTGCATCTACCATTGAGGGCATTTTATTTTGGTTTTTTTGCATTTTTTCCACTATCTTTTGTCATTGAAATTGCTTTTCAAAATGAATATTGACCGCTCTCAGATAGAGGTAAAAATTCACAAGTTAAACTATAGTTTGAAAAAAAAATTCTTGGGGGGGTCATGCTCCTGTACACCCAAGGGGTAACATTTTGACCTCAGTATTTTTAAAGTCCTGGCAGCAGCCCTGAATACAGTACATAATCAAATTACTATATAGTAATAATAAAGTAACTATATACTGTACTGTACTGTATGATGAGCCAACAAACCACTGAAGCCATTCAATGCTGTCATCGGCATCTCAAAGTAGTGCATGCATTCATATTACAAACCATTGTATTTAACCTACATTTTTATTATAATAGGTAATAGTGATACAGAGTAGATGGTAAGGATTTTAGGTCAATTGTAGTGGTGGAAGCCGTTAAATTAGGAAGCAGGTTATAATGTGACTAAACATTTATGGTCATTTAAAAAGAATACAGAACTAAAGGTGCTTGACAGAGCACAGATCTAGTTGGATGCAGTGTTTTCTCTGGTTGAAAAATTGTAGGACAGGATGCAGCTGGCCTGACAGATTTCCTGTAAACTTGTTCCCAAATAGTGAAAAGATGTAGCTGGAGGTATCTTGTCGTACCCTGTCGAGAGGAGAGGAAGGCTATGGCGACGCTCTGAGATTGTAACTAAGACCCTATAATTGACTTTTTAGATATACACTGGTCTCCACTCCATTCATCTTCGATAAAAACCTAACAGAGCAGGAAATTGGATATGGAGATGAATGCATGCTGGGAGACCCTGGCAGGAACAGCATGTGTGACAGCAAACAGGTACTGCAGAACTCAACACTTACTCAGCGTTCGCTTACAGGGTGCGACCGGGGCGCGAACAGACTGCACATAAACTTCTTTTAAGTAAAAGTTGAAAGATGTTAATGTAGAAGACTACATACTTGTAAAAGAAAACATGGCCAGCGATACCATTTATGGTGCAAAAGTTCTCTGGAAAATGGAAAACAAATAGTCTGAAATAGCTGTTCTCTTGTTTAAACTTGCGAACAGTGAGACAGAAAGAAATAAAAACAAACACTAGGAGGGTATACTTCATACGGAAAATATTTGGATATGAAAATATAAATATAAAATAAGAAAACTTCTAAATGACAAATTTTAACGGCATAAACATAAAAGTATTATTGTCAGAACACAAAGCTGAGTGAATGTTTGCTTCTTTCCTTGTGGCATCAGAACACTGATTTATGCCATTTACGCACACAGGGGAGCGCAGGACTGGAAAGATGCTCATTTATCCTTAAAAGTATTCCAAATGTGGATGGGGCTACTGAAGTTGAATTACAGAAATAAGGAAATTGTTTTTTTTTGGTTAAGGTGGAAAGTCCATTAAATACATTGGGTACTTTACCTGCTAGAGGTCTCTATGACAACAAGCAGAACACAGTCCTGCAGTACTGAGGGCTGACTGACTAACTGAGAGCTTGTCTGGTCAATGACTATTTAGTGGCTTTCTTGTTTGTATGTTCTCTATAAAATCTAATATAAAATTTTTTAATATAAAATCTTGCGCTTTTATGTTAATAAAATCAGATTATATGTTTTAAAATAAACCTGGAAGCTTTAAATGGAAATAATTCAATTATAATATTAATCCAATGTTCACAGCAGAATTCAAAGTAACAGATATATGTAGTATTGAATCCAAGGTGTGTGTGTGTGTCTTTGTGCCTGCGTATCTGTTGTGTGTGGGAGTATGTAAAAGTACACACACGCACACACACACACACATGCACACACATGCTTCTATATATGGAGGTTATATAATATGAATGGTACGGTGGTGCAGTAGGTACCACTGTTGCCAGAGTTCATAGTTAAAATTTGGCTTATAGAATTAGCATATTCACAGGAGTTTCCTCCAGGTACTTAAGCCATAATCATAATCCAGATAGTCGCACCAAAATGAAGAGATGACTCTAAATCACCTGATTACAGTATGTGTCAGAGCCTAGTAATGGACCAGCGTCCTTTCCAGGGTTTGCCCTGCCTTCCACTCCAGGGGCTGAAGCACCATGGCTATAGTGACTAAAAATACATGATACACAATAAATGCACTTATACTGTAAATGCAAAAAAGTCTACGTCTCTTGGTATGCATGCTGTATGAGGCAATTGGATGACCGCATTACCCCAGCTGGTTTAATTTCAGTATTGCTATTCAGTAACATTAATACAAATGTAAAACTTTTATTGCTGTGCGTTATTTTCCAGTTTTTTCCATTTCTGCCATAATTATATATTTTGATGTCACTTCTTTACAGGGCTTGATCTACTTATTCCTCTAATTACTGCTGCTGTTCATTTTTTTGATGTTCTGTCCATATTGTTCCTGCTTGGCTCTTAATTAAATTTATTACATTTACATTTATCTTTATTTAGCAGTCGCTTTTGTCCAAAGCGACTTGCATGTAAGGCAAATAGTACAATACACACAAAGAGTCGACTATGGATAAGTGTATGTAGGATGATCTTCTGAACGCTCAGTTATTAAAGCTTCTTTCTTCCTAATCCCTAATATGTGCAGTATATCCTGGTAGTTCTGTGTCATGCAATTTTATTAGTGTTTAATATTTTGTTTCGAATGTTTTTGCTATGTTATGACCTTCAGCATCACAGTCATCACATTTCCTTATACTGAAAAGCATCTAGAAAATATGATTGTCTGTACAATTATTTTACATAAAAATTTCATACATTAATGCAAAAAGGGAATTTGCTAAAGCTGATGTAATGAGCAATGGGCTCTCACCATCTTTTTGGAAATAACAATACCTATGTATTATTTATATATTTTAAAAGTTGATCGCACCCAATGCAAGCCTTTAAGCCGAGCGTGCTAATGTCTAAGGTTAATGAACGTTCCTGTGGTCTTTACAGGCCTCAGAATTGAAGCATGCATGAATTCTGTTTTATGAACAAGAGGGATGTTATGCATTTTACCAGCTTTGTGTAGAATGTTGTTCATAATCCGGACTGAGAACCTATTTATCCATAGTGTTTACTGAGCAGTCTGTGACTGTGTGTAGTAAATCCGTGGTTATTGTCAAGTTTGTTTGGCTTTATTAACTTATCAATGAGGTTCAATAAACCCACAAGTGGCTCAGTAACCAGGCACACTCTCCCCGTCCAAGTTCAATGGTGATGTTTCACTTTCAACATCTCAGATGGTTTTGTTTTCGGTGACACACACGGACATGGTTCCAGTATAGTCTATTCATTCTGCATCATTAAATGAAAAATATGTTCACATTGCGCTTTTTCACAATTTTTTGCTTGTTTTTAAGGTACTCTTAGAAAATTACACATCATCAATGATACATTAGATTTACTGAATATAAAATGTATTGCTTTCCATAAGAATATTTAAATTAAAATATCATAGCTACACTAACCATCCAATAGGAAAAGCTGCTAGATGGAAATAAATTTAAAGCCATTTTCCCCAAGACCAAAATCCAGCCTTTATTCCATGTTCTTAAACCTGGTAGAAACTAAAGCGCTTTTTATTTATCTGTTCTATGCTTCTGTAAAAATGATTTCATTATATACACAGTGACTGAAGTGCCTTCGTCAACCATACATATGTTCAGCAGCTGCAGTCCATCCACTGTTAACCTCAATGAATTTAATGAGGCCCAGTTTTTTTTAATTATTAGTCAAAATATGTAACTAGTGTATACAGATTTTATTTATTGTATGTTTATTGTATGTTTTCCATTACAAAATAACTCCTCCAACTGCAAGTAAATCTAACAAAACTAAAAATTCATTTTGTCTGACCTAAATCAAAGGATGTCTGTGCTATGAGCTTATTACACACTGTGCTTAACTTGTGTTGAGGAGGTGGATGGGTATTATTATCTCTCAGCTACCCACCCTGCTATAAAAACTAGCGGTGCGACATCGCAACAGTGCAGAGCTGCCGCTCTCCCTCCCGTGGTGCCGCAGACAAGCCTGCCTCTCCGGAACACCAGCGTTCCTCATAAGCACATTTTCTAAAGGGAGAGATTCAGAAGACCTCAGCACCTCCTCTCATTCCTGTTGTTTTCTGGATATCTCTGTGGCTCCTGAACGGTTGGCTGATAAATCGTGACTGTGAATGGAAAGAGAGTTTCGTCTTGGTGGCATGAGGAGATGAGAGAGGTCACTGCACGTTGCCCCTTTGCCTTGGGATAAAACGTGAGGAATCACAAGGTGGGTGCTGATTACTGTGTAAAGATTTACTGTACCTGGCGGAACATTCAGGTGTGAGTACGGACATGTGAACAGAGTGTGGGAGGTCTTGCTTTGTGCTAAGATATTCTCAATAGTTCTGAATGTAGAGCTAAATTTGATAAGTTATGTTTCACAAAGTATTGAAAATGAAGGAGTTATATATAGATTATACAGCAAAAAGTTTTTTAATATAAGGAAACAGAATCTTGCACACTATTAGGTGCTTCAAGAAATGCAGTTAAAACATTGCAAGTTTTCTTCAGTTCATTTTTTTTGCAAAGTGTGGATTTTTTTGGCTTGATTTACATTTATGTGATGCATGAACGGAGAGTTTTATTGGGTTTTGACTATTTGGGATCATAGCATTGCACAGAGTAAAATAATGGATTTTATAAATTGTATGTGATTTTCATAAAGCATTATCATAAGTGCAATGTACATTTTGTAATGTCATGAGTGCAACAAACTGCAGTTTCCATAAATCTATTTAGCCAGAACTACGAATAACTAGCCAATAGACAAAACATTACAAACCATTTTAAATCTAAATCTCTGAGCATGTGGGTTTGTTTACATGGCTTAAACTTTGGGTGAGGTGCCTTTTCCCCTCATTTATGACCAGTATGTCACCACACCACAGCAATGACCTCATGTCTGCTCACAATGCAGAAAAACAAATTAGCTTCTTTTAAAACCCTTTCCAATTTCATACTCAGATTTTTATCATATCAGAGACCTGTGTGTCTGCCCCTGGCTTTGCTGCTGCTCAGCATTCAGCACAAAAAGCAGCTTCATTAAGAAGCACATAAGCTATGGCCAGCGAGTGTGGTGGCATTTTGTCTTACTACTAAATATACCTCTGCAAATCTATCCAATGCAGCTTATTGTCTTTACTTGTTTATGGAAGTGAGTGGTTTACTCTGGGACGGTAAAGTAAAGCAGAGGGGGGGGGGGGGGGGGGGGGGGGGGGG
>JABFEB020000113.1:17527515-17558144 GCA_019775895.2 Stomatorhinus ivindoensis
GGATCAGGATACATTTCACTGCTTGTTGTACCTGTATAACTTGCATGTGACAAATAAAGAATCTTGAATCTTGAATCACCATGTATGGGCTGTGCATGACATTACTCTATAGCGTGATGTCCTGACTCAAAGCACAACACGCATCACTTCAGGGTACAGTGGACTATGGAATACTGGGGTTGTGGAGGTGAAGTCATGGCCAGCTTAACATAACCAGGGTTTGAGAAGTTGTGGCAGTCGTAAACTATCTGCTAAACATGAGATCCCTATTTATCACCACTACTGGTTTGTAATTTCAGTAATGGTTCTGGTATGAGTCTACTGTCAATAGCCCCGTTGGAGTTGTGGGATGGCAAGGTCATAGAGGAATTCCCCACTGCAATGCTATGTGCCAGGAAGTTACCTGCTTAGCTGGACTTTATTAGGTTGACAGAGAAAATTTCTCACCTTCCCAGGATACCTCCACCTGATGGGCAAGTGGGAATCTTGATTAAAAGGGAAAATAGTCTGACTCTCAAGGGCCTCGCCTTCACCTTCAGTGTTAGGGTTACAGGGCAATCCCAACAATTATGACCAGCTTTCCTGTAGAAAATGCTCCTGACTGGATAACTCCCATGCATATTGATGGGCTTCAGATCTTCAAAGAGGGAAGGACCTGGATTAGCTAGCATTCATTTCCTAGGATGCTTTCTGTCTCCAATACTGCATGTCACTGCCACGTTAAATGACAGATTCCAGATCATCCCTGCGTGCTAATTCCCTCTTCATAGATTCCAATAAGCTCTGCTAGTATGCAGTGATCGGCGCGACTTCACTGCAGGACCCCTTCCCTACTAGAATGTGACACTGGATACATAATCACCAGTGAAACACCAGCCATCCATGCAAAGAGAGCAGGTTTGCTCTAATACAGAATCCAGGTGCAGGATGGTTAAAGATGGCCAAGAACTACTGTTAACAGGAGACCTCAATCCTGTTTCTTCAGATCTTCTAGCTCCCAGATGGTCACTGCAAAGGCTATTCCTGAAAGGAGGGAGATTATGAAGGACAGTTTTGACCTGAGCAAAGCCTACTTTTAGGGTCGGCTGGCAAACCCCAATGAACACTGCAGCAAAAATGATTTGCGGCAGTCTCAGTGCTCATTGTATCTTCAGGGTACTACGACCCATGTTTCTGAGAAGGAACTGAACATCTGCAGAGGATCTGGTGATGGGAGGAACACTTCCCATGATGGAGGTGTGACCTACATGTCTGGCTGAACTCTGGCTGATTTCCAGAAACTGAAAAGAACAGACTCACAACGAAATGGAATTAAATCATGCAAATTGCTGTAGAAACACTCACTGAAAATCTGAAGACTGATGCACGTGTGCTTTCTCAGCTTAGTGTTTCAAATTGTTTGTGTATTGTCCTCAGGGAAGACAAAAACATTTTTATTACGTTTCAATAATGCTAGTTATTTTTTTATCAAAATGTCAGAAACATTAACTAGTTCCACTACATGTAATGTGACTGCTGTTACAAATTTGATTTCATACTATGCTGTGTAACATTCAGCAAGTATATTCTTATTTAGTAGTATTTTCTATTTAGGCTTTAATTTAAAATTTTCAAAATGGGCATCAGCTGATTTTTTTTGCATGCTAGCAAGTCTTTAAATGTGCCTGACACTGTCTACGTAAACAGTAAATCAACGTTATTTTAATAACCTCTGGTGAACTCCAGTTACACAGCAAACCACAATTTCCAGAATACCTCATGCTTGTTTAATTTTCCAATCACCACCGTTTTTTGCAGAAATCAGTGGTTTTAAAAGAAATAATAAAACCTCAGTTAACCTCGTGTGATATACAAAAATCGTGGATAATTTGGCAAAGACTTTCACTCTTCACATGACAGGCCCCCCTCGGTGCTGTGATCTGCTGCTGTGTGAAGTTAAGAGCCTTAGCCGCAGCTGTAAAGCGTGTCCATCAAGATCACTGTATGAGGCAGCCTGTGTCGTACTTACACCAAATGAACAAATGGTCAGTCATGTGGAGTCAGGATATCGATGTCCCAGAAGTTTGCCTATATAACCAAATTTAAAGGAGAGTTTCAGTAGTATTGTTTCTTATATCTGGAACAAATTATTGTGAGTGATCCTTAACAAGAAGGCATATCTAGAGAAAAGTCTGGGGAAGGAGGGGAAGGAGTGTCGCAAATAATGCAGGTGACAAGGCTGCATCTTTTAACTGATTCGTTTATTGACCTTAACATGCTCAAATTCTTAGGGAGTAATGGACTGTAATTGAACCATCTCCCAAAAATTTGTTCTACACAAATTTCTCTATTAATGAACACAAAATAATTATATATGTGTATATATATATATTTAATAATTAATAGATATTGTTATTGTTACTTTAGTGTTTAAAATGTATTAATATTGCTTTTTAATTGTTTCTAATGCTTTTAAATACTATATTTTGCAATCTTGCACTAATTTTCATGTTACAAAAGTAGGTTTAGTGTAGTAATTTCTTAAACTGGTAATAAGCCAAATAATGCTAGGCAGAATAAACTGCATACATAATATTTTGTTTCCAGAAAAAGTAACTTGATAAAGAAATGAGTTGAATTTGATCAGGAAAAAAATGATTCTGAGTAACAGCATTTAAGAGCATTTATATTATGCTGTTTGGGGAAACTTAATGAATCTTGGTTTTTATGCATCCTTTTGGCAGAGTCACTGGTGAGAAAATGGCTAACAGAGAAGACGACTTAATTGGGATCCCATTCCCCAACCACAGCAGCGATGTTTTATGCAGTCTAAACGAACAGCGCCGGGATGGTCTTCTGTGCGATGTCGTACTCATTGTTCGGGACCAGGAGTACCACACACATCGTTCTGTCTTGGCAGCCTGCAGCCAGTACTTCAAAAAGCTCTTCACTGTAGGAATGGACTGTGATCAACACAGTGTCTACGAAATTGACTTTGTTGCACCTGAATCGCTTACTGCAATCCTGGAATTTGCTTACACCTCCACTCTTACAATCACCACTTCTAATGTGAAAGAGATCTTAAATGCTGCTCAAATGCTGGAGATTCCCTGCATTATCCGAGTGTGCCTGGAGATTATGGACACGGGTAGGGAAGATGAGGAGGAAGATGAAGACGAGGAGGATGAGGACGATGTAGAGGAGGAAGGTGAAGAGTCAAAGGAGGAAGAACACGATGATAATGAAGCTGCTGAACAATCAATACAATCTTCTGTGGGTCAAGACCAAGATTGTTCTCCGAGTACCTCCCAGCAGGAAATCATTTCAAACAGACTGAGAACTGAGGTCACAGAGGTTTTCAATGAGAAACCCAGAAACAATGAAAATTTAGAAGGCAGAGCCCTGAAAGATTTTTCCATCGAATCCTTACTACAAGAAGGATTATACCCAAAGTTAACAGGTATAGACAGACGGTCAGCTCTTCCCCCACTCCTGCCAGGGTTATTCCCACCCATGTGGCCCGGGGATTTCCCAAGCTTTCCTCAAATCCAGAAACCTAACCCTAGCCCCCTCCCATACTGCCAAGAACTTGAAAGCAGGCCACTGGACCTAGCAGTTAAGAAGGAGGGCATTAAGGAAGAGCTGAACGATGAGATCACCGGTAGCCTTTTCCACAGTGACTTTTTAAAAGACTTCATGGGCACGGGTCTTGGTATGATACCTGAATCCCACCTTGGAACTATTAAGGATGAGTCCGATTTTAGGTCATACTTGAACTTCCTTAGTGCCACTCACCTTGAAAGCTTATTCCCCCCTTGGCAGCTAGAGGAAGAGAGAAAAATGAAGACCAAAGCATCCCAACAGTGTCCAATCTGTAACAAGGTGATTCAAGGGGCAGGAAAACTGCCTCGTCACATGAGGACGCACACTGGAGAGAAGCCGTACATGTGCACTATCTGTGAGGTCAGATTCACCAGGTGGGTAAAAAAAAATGATTCTCTTTAGAAATGAACGACACCTGACAGTCGTGATATTAAGATGTACAGATATTTAAGATTTAGCTTCTAATTTGTTTTAGCGTTGCATTTTTTTGTGGAGCCAGCACAATGAGCTATTTTTTTTTTGCATTTCATATTTTGTAACATTAAGAAATGATAAAGAACCTCAAGGTATCAGACCACTTTCACATATTATGAAGCTGACTAGCTATTTAGTTGTAATATCATAATTGTGAACTTTTCTACCATGAGAACATCTTTTAATTTGTCACTGACACTTGAGCAATTCAATTAGATAGAAAAATGTCAGTTGACTTTATTACACAACAAAAATATTTCTGCTTTTTAGTTCATTCAACATATTATTTTCTGCCCATAAATACACAAGTGTGCAAGCATTTCTACGATGTGTTGAAGGTTGCTATGACTTTATTAGTGTTATAATGTCAATTTTGTCAGAGATAAAAATGGCTGTTCTGTATAAATAAGAATTTCATTGCTTTCACCATTGCAGGCAAGACAAGTTGAAGATCCACATGCGTAAGCATACTGGAGAACGGCCATACATTTGCCTTCATTGCAATTCCAAATTTGTCCACAACTACGACCTGAAGAACCACCTACGTATTCACACTGGGGTACGGCCTTACCAGTGCGAGCACTGCTACAAGAGCTTCACGCGGTCGGACCACCTTCACCGGCACATAAAGAGGCAGAGCTGCCGCCTTTCTCGACCTCGAAGGGGCCGCAAGCCCACTGCCTGGCGCTCCCCCAGCTTCCTTTATCCATCATCCGCCCATCGTGAAGATAAGGGCCTCAGCATCAACAGCCAACTGCTCTCACTTGGACACGGCGTCTCTGGTCCCAGGTTCTTGGAGAGACATCACTTGGGGGGCAGCAGCCTGAGCTTTGAGGACTTGGACAACAGTAGAGAGAGTCTTGATGTCAAATTAGACAGAACCCATGGTGATGAGATGGAGAGGAAGAAAGGTGTGTTTACATTTGCCCTGACCCACGACGAAATTCTCTCCCACCCACCATTCTACTCCGCCACAGCTGACCCCTGGGCAATGCGGCTAAACCACATTACCCCCATCCCCGAGGGGACCAAGCAGATCCTCCCAAATTAACAAAACAAGATTCAAGAGCTACTTACTGCAATGATCCTACTCATAGGACAGAAATTTATATTTAAGGCAAGCACGTTTTGATATTCTGAAATCTCGTAAAATTCCTACATATTAGGGCTCATAGAATTTTCTGTTATCTCAGTTCATGTCGTACACTGCTGTAATAATAATAGTACTTAAAAAGATATGTTAAAGCTAATCAGGATTCCATCTTAGATCATTACAAGACTGTACTTTGTCAGTATGTGTAATTTGGGGGCATTTTTCTTTTAAGAAGCTGAGCATGGAGTAATTTGTCACTCTAGTTAACTGATTTCTGACTTAGAATAATCAATATTTGTATTCTGCAGCGTTTATACTTGATGGGCTTCAAAAGACAATCAGTCGTTTTTCAAATTTCAAAATACTAATGTCAAAATAAATATTACAGCAATTAATTAAATACTTATTTATTCCTGAATAATTAATCCTCCTGACTTTAAACTTTAATAATGGTATTAGCATATTGAAAGATGTGATTATTTGATGACTTAAATAATCTGACCTTTCAAAATACTTAAAATGAAAGTCATACTTTATACTTATATACTTGTATATTAAATTTTAAATTTCAAGGAGTAAAATTCCTCAGGAATGCTTAAATATATATAGTACATTTTGAAATTTGTCAAATGACATGTTTTAATATGTATACATTTTTTACACGTGTTAAAGTTTTATAAAAATAATGGCTTGAAACAAAGACATTCGTATAAAAATAGTGCTCCATTGCAGACTGTTTCCTTTGCATTATCCAGAGTCCACGTTAATCTTCTAATTATGTTAGTTGTTTACATACTGTAAATCCATATATTTAAGAGAAAAATATTCTGCAGAACACACTATGCTTTTCTTGCAAGTCTAAACTTTGAATATGTACATTACATATGTTTGACAGTAAATTTGGATATTTGGATTTCAATTTGGATATTATGTCAAAATAATTTTAGCTCATACATATATGAAAAAACTATATGATCAATCTGAGTAGACAGATGTGGTTAGGTGTAACTTTTTTTTGTTTTGCTGTTATATTGGAATGATGACTGCAGACATAATAAATGGTCTGCCCCTGAAATATCATGACAATGATATAAGAGCTGCTTTTTAACCTCACGGAGAATTGCAACTATTCCCCTT
The DNA here is from genome assembly GCA_019775895.2 of Stomatorhinus ivindoensis. NCBI lineage: Eukaryota > Metazoa > Chordata > Actinopteri > Osteoglossiformes > Mormyridae > Stomatorhinus > Stomatorhinus ivindoensis. The sequence goes on from JABFEB020000113.1 coordinate 17,533,802, forward strand.
AATTGTCTTTCATGTATTCTAGCAATATTATTTTCAAAACCCTCATCTGTTGGACGTAATATGAAATATACTTGTAATATAAAATGTTAGACTGCCCCCTACTGGCCAGCTGAAATTTAATATATTAGATATGATTTAATATACTGTATACTCTATACTGGGGGTTGACAACCTTCTTAAATCCAAATAAAAGTAGAACAGTTGGGGGGAACTAATGCATGATAGCATAACTATTCAGGAACTAAGTGAGGGTTTTTTTGTATTTTTCCATTTGAAATATATCCCCCTGAATATTTTTTTGTATTTTGTGTAAACCAATTGATAAAATGTCATATCATTGGCCGTGACGCTGACATGGTAAAGAATGGACCGATGGGTATATTTTTGTGCATAATTCTACCTATTTTAATGGATTTGCCCAGTTTACAAAATAATTAGATATTATGAAAGATTAACACATACATAAATCAAACCTAGGTAAGTGTAAATATGTACATAATGTTTTTGTGTGACGTTTTTGTAATCTTCCAAAGATGTGGATAGCTAGAAATTGCATAAACCTGACAGGGCCTTGTTTTATGTGTTTCTTTAACAAGTTTTAATTTTTGAAATCATTTTGTATTTATTATTTTTGAAGATGCTGAGCAGATTGTTCTGATCAGTATTAGAAAAAAAGTTTAAAATCCAAGTGGTACACCAGTTATTTTGTAAATCTAAACCTAAAGACATTCAAAAGGATATAATGGAATAGTTTCTAGTTATTTATATTTTAAATTTCTTTCACTCTATCTGTAAAAGTTTTTGCTGAATGACTCAATCATTGTACAAGACTCCAAAATCTGGAATTCTCTGCGTTCATTCAGTGCAAGTAGGACAAATTGTATCAATGATCTTCAAAAACTCATTCCAAACTGACAGGATGCCCTTGTACCCCAATAAAATTTACAATTAGCTCCAAGGTCAAGTGCAAGTCTTACTGTTTCTTTTCACTTTAAAAGCAACCGGTGGTCATAAAAAGCATCTGTTGACTGATTTCGCTTGACAGAGGCCAACCAGATGTACGTCCTCTCAGTGCTTATTGTTTTGTATCTTTTGTATGTTTTGTACGAGCTAAGAGAGCTGCACGCAAATTCATACCTGTAAATATGTTTGGAAATGTGGATCTGAGTGTATTTGCACTAATTGCTTTCGATGTTCAACTTATAATATACTCCTAAAATGGGAATATCTTTTAACAAATGCAGTGAACTTGCATAATGTATGTAATTATTCCTATGAAATTGATCTTTCACCTGAATTTCTCATGTACATACCTGTACCTGGTGGAGTTTTTTTGCCTGTTTTTAAAGCAGTTTATTATGACAAACAACCTGGGTCAAGCTGTTGGTCGACAAAATAAAACAACTTTTCGCAACCGAATTTTTCTCATTTTTCATGCAAATTACAGTTGGAAAATTGCTACTTAACTACTGTTACGTCCAAAATGTGCTTATAGGCCCTTCAAAATAAATCTATTTTGAATCTATCAAAATCGAATTTTAAATCTATCATTGCGGATGATGTGGTGGTGCAGTGGTTAGCATTATCACCTCATACTTCCGGGACCAGTGTTCAAGACTTCACCAGGATTCCACATGTGTGGAGCACGTTTAACCCATGTCACTGTGTGGTGTACTCCAGTTTCCCCTCCCACAAATCCAATATCATGCTGAGGATAATTAGAGATTGTCCAAATAGAGATAGTCAAATTGTCCATAGGTGTGTGAGTGTACCTTGTAATGGGCTGGTACCTGATCCTGGGTTGTGTCCTCTGGAACAGGTTCTGGACCCCCTGCAATCCTGAAAAGGACAAGTAATTACAGAAGCTGGATGAATGGCAAAAACTTTCATCAGCTAGAGGAACACTTGTTACAGTACATACAAATAGGCCTATTTAAGGTATACATAGAAAATAATAAGAAATGGGCACCAAATGTGTTAAATTCATGTAGAATTACTCTATGAGCCAAAACTACAATTTTAATTTGCATTAATTTTGACTGCCTAGCATTATAATACAAGTGCCCTTTTGTATTTTTGTTTTATGAATTTTACCAGTATTTCCAAGTGTTTCATCCATCCAATTTCTATACCTGGTTATCCTACTGGGTCACAGGGGGTCTGGAGCCTACCCAGAAGCAATGGGCACAAGGCAGGGAACAACCCTGGATGGGGGGCCAGCCCATCACAGGGCACACCCACACACCATCCACTCACACAGACACACCTACGGGCAACTTAGCAATTAGCCTCAGCGTGTCTTTGGACTGGGGGGGGGCTGGAGTGCCCGGAGAAAACCCCACAACGACACAAGGAAAACATGCAAACTCCACACACATGGAACCCAGGCAGAGACTCGAATCCAGGTCCCAGAGGTGTGAGGCAACAGTGCTAACCACTGCACCAGCATGCCACCCCGCTCCAAGTGTTTCACTGTCATAAAATTAGATAATGCAAAAATATAACTGATCGGTGTGCAATCAGAGGACAACCCCTCCTGCTAACGTAATTATGTTTATAAAGTGTCTGACTTACATTCTGAGTTAATCCCTGCCTTGTGCCAGTAGCCACCGCGATACACTCCAGGCCCCCATTAAACTGAAAAGGGCAAGTGGTTACAGAAAATGTGTGGGTGCCTAGGATAGATTCCTGTGACCTTGACCAGGAATAGAGATTAGTGTATGGATAGAATAGCGTAGGTAAATCATTGTGCATTGTGCATGGATCTTAGACAAAAATTGGCAATGGTCAAAATAGGTGTTCCTATCTGTAGCCACTTGAACCTGTCAGAACTGCTTCCTGTCTTGCTCTGTTCAATCTGTCTTCTCCCTGTTTGGCCAGCAGATGTCACTGCCTACCCTGTTTTCCTAATGTTTCCCTGTGGTGGCATTGTTCAGTTCCCTAGAGTGTTCCCCTGCTCCCTGGGCCACAGTATAGCTAAATGGGCTGTGTGTGGTTTAGAACTGTGCTCCCTTTCCATTCCTAGCATTGAGGCTGGACAGAGGCCTACTTTATTGGACCTTTTGAGTTATGATTTCCCATTGTTTTTGAATTTCTGTTACTTCTGTTGGTTTTTTATCTGAGTCAGCAGCCATGTCACTAACAGTTCAGGCTAAATAATCTATCTGAAGCTAAGCAGGTTTGGGCCTTCTCAGTACCTGGATGGGAGACCAACTATAAAAGGTGGGTTGTTGCTGGAAGAGGTGTTGGTGTGGCCAAGAGGTCAGCCCATCTAGGGGTCTGTGTGGATCCCAGTGCAGTGACTGGGACACTGTGCTGTAAAAATAGTGCCATCCTTTGGATGTGACATAAAACTGCATCTATATATACATCCATCTACATGTCATTGATCTTGCAGCTGCTGATCCCAGGCAGCTTAGTGCACAAGGCTGGGATGGGATACCAGTCCATAGCAAAGCACACGGTACATCACTCACTATTGGCACTATGGGATTCCCAGAGAAATACCATATAACATGGAGAAAAAAAGCATCTTCAATTCTAATTATTTCAGCTTTAAAAAGACTTAAAATCCCTGATACATAATTAGTATCGTAAATCCCTGAAAATATGATACATATCCAACAATCATTTAAACACTACTCAAAAGCTGATATTTTATTTAGTCTTTTTAAAACGAGACATTTAAAATGCCCATTTAAAACACCCATAATGTCAAGGCAGTCAGGATTTGTAACAATTAAAAACAATAAAGGTGCAAAGAGCTGTATGGAACTCCTCAAAACTGCTCTCCTGAACCAGCTGCCAGTCTATCACAGAGGGTGGGATTTAGAGATACCCATTCAGGTATCATGTTTGTGGAGTTTTTGTGGAAACCAGAGTACCTAGACAAAACCTGTGAGACATAAACACTGGAAGATCATGCAAACTCTACACAAACTGAGCCAGACCTTGCAATCTGAATCCAAAAGCAGACACAGAGCAGACAGTTAGACAAACATACCTTAAATCAGAACAGCCCAAACCAGGGTCATCCACCTACAGTGCCAGGGACCTCATTTGTCAAAGTCGCATATGCACACAATAAACTTACGCAACTTCTTTTACGCGAAATCCCAGATTTATCAAACAACACTTGATAGGAAAGAAATGCATACAAGTGTTTAGAGAAACGCAGGTGCAGGTGTATGCAACATGACACCCCCGTAAAGCAAGGAGCTGCAGGGGAGCCACAGACGTCTCACTTCATATTAGTATCAACTGTTTTACACAAAATAAAAGCACAGTATTTAAACTTTTTTTTTTTGCAAAAATTCTCAAGTTTGTGAGAATTACCCATTTTTAAATATTTTTTTAATGGTGAAACAAACTTGTGATGTACAGATTATTCATTTCCAACAAATTGCCACACAACAGCAGGTGGTTCAAAATGCACGTCTGGTTCTTAGCCAAAGTTCTGTCATGCAGAACTGCCAATATCAATCATATTAACAATTGCATGATCCATTATTTCATTTGGCCAATTAATTGAGCATCTATCCATCACTCATACCTCTTAATGCCAATTTGGGTTGCACCGGGGACTGAAGCCTATCGCAGGAACAATGGGCACAGGCAGAAACCAACCCTGGGCAGCCACCAACACACTGCAGGGTGCACACATTCACAGAGCCAATTTAGACTCACCAACTGACCTGCACTGCATGCTTTTGAACTGCGGGTGGAAACCAGAGACCCTGGTGGAAACCCACATAAACAGAGAGAAATCGTGCAAACTCCACACAGATATGACCTATGCCCAACCCGGAGACCAAACCGCAGAGCTTTCTGCTATAAGGTAGCAGCGCTAACCACTGTGCCACCATGCTGCCCTAATAAAATACATATAAAATATACTATACTATAATATAATGTAATATATATTGCAATTAGCCTGAGACAGACTCTAACCCTGGACAGGCCATTTCAGGGTATGCACGCACTCACTTGCACATACATCAATAAGTCGCACTAAACATTTGTGCTCCCGGCGGAAATAAAACTTGGCAAGCTTTGCTCATTTAATGATGATTTATTTTCAATTTTATATTGTACATGTAAAAAAAAAAAAAGTTTATCACCGTTACTTTTTCGTGTACTCTCCGAGCCAATTATAATCATTCTCCCTCATAGACTGTGGTTTGTTTGTGAGAAATTTTACAAAAATTACTGAGGAGAAAAGAAAACAAGAACTCATTGCAAGCCAGTTAGAATCTGTAAAAAAGAGAATTTCCTCAATGAGGGACCAATATTACTATTTTAATTTGAAGTGTTTCAACAAAACTGTGATTTTGTTTGTTTGGACTCTTATCCACTAAGCGGTCTTCCTTCCACCTTAATGCTTCCACCTTTTAATGCTTTAAAAAAAAGCAAGTACAGTGTACTCAAGTTTAATCTAGTAATGTTAATTTCTACTTTCATGTAACACGCCTCCTTGTCTTTACTGGCTCTCTAAAGGCCCTTGTCTGATGCTCAAGTGCTGGGTGCAGGCTTTCGGAGCTGCTAATGGCATCTACCTCCATTAAACTTCTAATCAAGACCTTCATTCCTTCTCGCCCTGTTCAGTCAGGAAGCCAAGGCCACCGCGCAAAACAAAACCCTAACTCTGGACATTTCCTGTCTGGTTTCTTGATGGTGGAATCCCTACTTATTCACTTTAGGTTAGCAGAGACCCAATCAGCCTTCAAGAAATGGCTGAAGACGCGCGTTTTCCAGAGCACCTCAAGTAGCTCAGCTGACGATCACCCTGCTCTGTCTATCTTCTACCCTTTGATTATTGTCTCTTTGCAACACTGGATGGTCTCTCATCGTGCACGTCTTCTCGTGACTTCCTCTTTATAGCCTGTCCACCACAAACCTTTAGTCATAGATTTCAGAACACAGCACAAAATTCCAGGCATGTTGTAATGAGGAGTAACATGGTAATGGCAGGTGAGTTGAACATCATGCATGACCTAGATACATGCCAGGAATCTCGTTGGTGGGGATTAAGCAGAAGTTTACAGGCAAATTATCCATGACCCAAGCAACTGCTGCTAGTGAACTCATGTGGAGAGGTGATTGGCAGGCAAAAGAGAGGGCAGCACTCTGAGGTTTTTCCGCAGAAACAAAATGTAGGAAGAGTGACATTGCACATATAACTGATGCAATATAATGCGTTATAATGGCAGCGTTCATGACACTGAAGTGCGAACAGAAACACTTTATTGTTTGTTGCAGACATATTGAATACATATGGTGTGCATTACTGTTTGTGCAAATTTGCTTTGTTACTATAATTGCAAGCTGTCATCCTGAATGGTAAGCCGTATTTATAGCTAACATTTAACACAAGTAAAAATCATTCTATCACTCAGCAGGTACGGATGCATTTAAAATGAAATAGTAATGAAGATTAGTGGCCTGGTGGAGGAAGGGACTTTGTCCAACTGACACAAGCTTAGCAGCAACTTGTCTAACCACAGTGTTTCCTTCAAATATCTTCTCACTTGCCGTGCTTCCGGATAGTGACACGGAACCAAAGTTACTCATGCAGAGATGGGCAGCATTTCAATTAACTGCATTTAAAACACACACTTAACTACTTTTAAGTGTTTTGTCTGATGGAAAAAAAATACATTTAAATTTATAACAAAATACTTTCAGAGATTGTATTTAATGAATTTAAAATACACAACAAACAATGACCCCAAAGTTGTAGCCTTCTATTATATTCAATGTGTCACACGTTTGGATGGGTGTCCAGAATGGCACTGAAAACGGACATGTTGCCAATACGCAAGTGTTTCTGAGAAGAAACCACACTGACAATTTTGCCAAAGACTACAGTTTCATTTATGGTTGCAGTACAAGCAATCAGTGCATAGAATCCTGCTGGGGAATAGTAAGAAAACAAAGCAGTCAGTTCTGGATGAACATGTTCAATATTGATACAATGGAATCAATGCAATGAACGTTATAATCTGCTTTTAAAATAGCCGTCTTGGTTTGCTTCATTGGGAATTTACATTACATATGTGTATGCAGTGGTAATCTAAGCAGGAACCTTTCAAATACATTTTCACAGATTAAAAGCTCCTAGTTTGCAGGCATCGCTTTCAGAAGTTTTGAGTGTCCTGCTGTACTGATTGCTTGTTTCATTACATCCCATCCTTGCTCACGTCTAATAGTTTTTCCTACTCTGTGCCTCCCAGAAGCCCACAAGCCTTGAAATAAACCTGAAGCTCCTACTATTGGATTATTCTCCCTGTCCAGCCTTTACATGTGCAACCCAGAAAGCACTGCACAGTCCCTTAGGTGACACCACATGGCAGGACAATGTATTACGCAGAAGGATTTACAGTAAAAACACATTTTCTACAGAAAATCAGAGAATGGGATCAGAGCCCTTTAAAAAAAAAATGTAGAAACTAGCAAAAAAAAAACAACTGAAAATATACAAAGCAAACTAAAATTACTTCAGCTAAACCATGTTTCCTTTTCCCTATGAACACATTTTAAACTCTTTAATCTGCTTCAATCCATAAACCCAGCTCTAACCAATAGAATGCCAGGGCCTCTCGTCTCTTGTGGCATTGTGAATGTGTAGAAGCGCTACTGTTCATTACTGAACCTTTATTCCCTCCTGTAATATAAAAAGATATTGATTCAGTCTGCAATAAAAATGAAGCCATCTGTCTTCCAACAGCAGTTAAAAAAATCTGCAGTTAACCAGCTAGACAAATTGTATTGGAACCAATCCAAGCCCCCCCACACTCATACCCTTTACAGTACATTTTTAGGTTGCCCATCCATGATACTTTTCTGTAATGGTTTATATTATTCAAATAAAGAGGGTGCGAGAAGGTTCCTGCCTGGACTACCACTGCATACACATACACTAAATAATTTCTCCAGAAAACATAGCTAGTGGCGAAAGCTACACGCCTTTACCACTAAGTAATGTAAATCCCTGATGCAGCAAACCAAGACGGCTATTTTAAAAGCAGATTATAACATTCATTACATTGGTTTCTAGGACATTCATCTCTGCAGACCAGAATGTTTCATTCCCTGCTCATGATTTCTGTTATATCATTCAACTTTCTAATCATTATAACACAGAGAAAAGCAAATGTGTGGAAGAAAAACAAATACATTCCACAAATTTGATTTGTTTCAGTGAATATGGAGTATAATTAAGATTAGAAGGTCAGCCATTCCTGGGAGTCACAGGGTTTTAACCACCAACTTTCTGATCACAGCATCCAAATCCAAAGGGCTACACACCAAGCAGACTGAAACTAACAGGCCCGGGAGCAGTCTTCAATCAAGCAGTGGGTCATCAAGCAATCCATCTCTCTGTTTAGTATTTAATACTCTGCTGAAGTCCGTTACTGAGCAGAAGCTGTGCCTGTGGTCTGCAATATGCGTGGCATGAACTTAGCAGATTTCCACCCCAGATACAGGGTAGTTGTCTGTGTTGAGGGGGAGGGGCATCAGTCCAGATGCTAATTGGTGGCCAAAGAGAGAGCCAAACAGACTAGATAGCAGCATGATCATTTGCTATGATGGCATTATTTATTGTTGTAATGGGTCTAAAATACTGTGATTCTTGGGTCATCCCTCAAATATATCAGCCATAATATTAAAACTACTGACAGGTGAAGTGAATAACATTGACTATCTCATTACAGTGGCACCCATCACAACACGCGTTGGAAGTAGGAAATATGAGCAAGCATAAGGTGAGTGGCTGGGAAACAGCAGGTCTTATGGGGTGTTCCTGGTATGCAGTGGTCAGTACCTACTAAAAGTGGTCTAAGGAAGGCCACTTGGTGAACTGCCGATGAGGTCACTGGCATCCAAGACTCAATGATGCACATGGGGAGGGAAGGCTATTTCGTCTGTACTGATCCCACAGGAGAGCTACTGTAAAACAAATTGCTAAAAAAGTAAATGCTGGCTATGACAGAAAGGTGTCAGAACACAGTACATTGCAGCTCACTGCATATGGGACTGTGTAGCCGCAGACCGGTCAGAGTGCCTATGCTGACACCCTGTCCACCGTCCCACCTACCATGGGCATGTGAGTGTCAGAACTGGACCATGGAGCAATGGAAGATGGTGGCCTGATCTGATGAGTCGAGTTTTTTCTGTGGAAAGCTGGGTGCATATGTATTGCTGGGGAAGAGATGGCACCAAGATGCACTATAGGAAGAAGGCAAGCCAGTGGAGGCAATGTGATGCCTTGGGCAATATTCTGCTGGGAAACCTTGGGTCCTGGTTTTCATGTGGATGTTACTTAGACGCATACCACCTACCTAAACGTTGTTGCAGACCAAGTTACACCCCTTCATGGCAATGGTATTCCCCGCAGTAGCTTCATTCAGCAGGATCTTGCACCCTGCCACACTGCAAAAATGGTTCAAGAATGGTTTGAGGAACATGAAAAAAGTTCAAGGCGTTGACTTGGCCTCCAACTTTTACAGATCTCAATCTAATCAAGCATCTGTGGGACGTGCTGGACAAACAAGTCTGATCCATGGAAGCCCCACCTCACAACTTACAGGACTTACAGGTCTTGGTACCAGATACGAAAGGACACATTCAGAGGTCTAGTGGAGTCCATGCCTCAAAGGGACAGGGTTGTTTTGGCAGTACAAGGGGACCTACACAATATGAGGCAGGTGGTTTTAATGTTACGGCTGATTGCTATATGTAGGAATGATGTGTGTCATGGTTTTTTCATGTTCAGTTTGACAAGCAGATAGACTGCCCCTGTAATCAGACGTCATAGAGAGGCATTAATAGAGATGCAACATGGTTGCATTTACTCCTTCAAGTCTGCTGCTGCATTTTTGACTTATGCAAATCACGTTTGCGCAAGTACAACAAGCACTGCTAACAGGAAATGTTTTTATAGCTTTCCACGGTTTTGTACCTCATTTCCTTATGCTCAGCTGCTTAGAGAACCATGGATGTTGAGTGTTCGTGCAGCGTGCAGAGAAGTTGGTAGGGTCAAAGAATTTAAGCACTGAAACTGCAGGGATTCTTTTCTTATTTTCATTTGACCAGGGCTGCCTAAACTTTTATATGCAAGTGTTGCACATGTGTTAACCTAGTTCAATATTATGCCCAGAACACCTCACCATGGAGGCGTCCAGGAGGCATCCAAAGCAGATGCCCGAGCCACCTCATCTGGCTTCTCTCGATGCGGAGGAGCAGCGGCTCTACTCTGAGTCCCTCCCGAATGACCAGGCTCCTCACCCTATCTCTAAGGGAGAGCCCAGCCACCCTGCAGAGGAAACCCATTTCGGCCGCTTGCACTCGCGATCTCGTTCTTTCGGTCACTACCCACAGCTCATGACCATAGGTGAGGGTAGGAAGTAGATTGACTAGTAATTTGAGAGACTTGCCTCTTGACTCAGCTCCTTCTTCACCACGACAGACCGATGCAGTGCCTGCACCATTGCTGACGCTGCACCGATTTGCCTGTCAATCTCCCGCTCCATCCTTCCCTCACTTGTGAACAAGATCCCGAGATACTTAAACTCCTCCACTTAGGGTAGGACCCTCTCCCCGACCCTGAGAGAGCATTCCACCCTTTTCCAGCTGAGGACCATGGTCTCGGATTTGGAGGTGCTGATTCTCATCCCAGCCACTTCACACTCGGCTGCAAACTGTCCAAGTGAGAGCCGAAGGTCACGGTCCGATGAAGCCATCAGAACTACATCATCTGCAAAAAGCAGAGACCTACTCCTGAGGTCACCAAACCAGACACACTCAATGCCCTGGCTGTGCCTAGAAATTCTGTCCATAAAAACTATGAACAGAATTAGTGACAAAGGGCAGCCCTGACGGGGTCCAACCCTCACCGGAAACAAGTCCGAAAAGCCCTTAAAAGGACTCCCAGCATCCCATACTCCCGGAGCATACCCCAAGGGACTCCCGAGGGACATGGACACAGAATTTGATAACCTTGCTGAAAATATTTGTGAAGCTCAGAATGTACAGTTTTTTGAGTTTGAGGTGTTGATTCAGTTCTGTGGTGATTTTTTTAAAGTTGTACTGTACTTTTGTACTCTTTAGTACTACTGTATACTGTAAAATGTCTAAACACTACATAAGTATGGCTTCAAAATGGTGGTGGAGGTGTTTAATGGCCTCTGTGATCCTAGGAGCTATTGTGTTGTGGGTGATTGGCCCTGGTAGGGTCTCCCAGGGCAAATTGGTATAAAGCAGGGTTACTGGCTTATCGGGGTAAATTGTCGGATTTAAGGTAGTCTGGGCAAAATCTAAGTGAACAAAAATGAAGTCCATTTAAACTGTGGTACCTTAAATAGTACAGGCCACAGGTGTGAGACAACAGTGTCAGCCAACACTGCTACCCCATACTGCCCTGCAAAATATTGTAGTGCTGGAGAGTTGCCTCTCGCTAGTTGAGGTAATTTACATGTTCCCAGTGCATTTTGGATGTCTCTTGTAAATAGCCCCTGTACACTGTCACTGTTAATTTCTGTGCCATATTCTGTGTATCGTGTGTTCCGCACTTGGAATGTCATGTGTAGTGACTAGTGTCTGTGACGTTAGCGTAGTGACTAGTGTACCCACAGTGTGTGAGAACTATCATGCTTCATGGGACCTCCCTGTGTTTCCAGCCGTAGAAAGCAGGTGTGGGTTGTTGGGTTGATCTCTTGTGAGTCCATTTAAGGTTATCAGTAAAGGCTGCCTTCATTCTTGCCTGACTTTCCAGGGCCTGGGTCTGCAGGGAATCACAGTACTTGTGTGGAATATTTAATGTGTATTGTATACCTAATTTGAGATCCATTTAAGGGCATTTGGGCTTCGCACAATACACTTTACATTATAGAGTTAAATAGGCTGTAACTCCAGTGATGTACTGACATCTTCCAGGTAGCTCACTAAGTAGTTTAGTCTTGGCTATGCACCATTAAAAGCCATTACACGTGCAAACACATAGCATTTCAGACTTGCTCTTTGAATAATTTTTAATTTAATTTCATTGTTTATTGGATTTTGAGTACCTAGGTTTAAGGCTTAGTTAGAAAATGAGTATTGATTCAATATAGCCTCAGTAGATTAACAAGAAAAATACAGATATAGCTACACACAGTAATTTGAAAAATGGAATTACTTCCCATCATTTAAAAATAAGTTTGGCTTCATGTCAAAGTTAAGCTGAGGCTTACGTGAGCATCCGCCTTTGATAGAGAAGGAAGCGAAATGTGAGGAACAGACGTAAGTTTTTAGCTGGTCGAAGCTGGAGGGAAGAATGTGGAACGTCATAAAAACTACATTAAATACAGAAAACTGTAGATTTGATACATTTATTAGTGTTGTATTTTAATTCCATTGCATAAAGAGAATTAATAAAAAATCACGCTCGCGTACGTATGGGTCCGATGGGACGAAGCGGTTATTGATGCCTAGAAATCAAACGGTAAGTACATATTCCATTTTGATAATCTATTCGCCAGTATACTTTTATCAAACACTACATTTGGCAGTTAAAAATGGTTACATACGGGAAATTGAAAAGGAAAAAGGAAACTGAGTAGGCTATATATCATATATAACTTGTCGGTTGCGAAGCATACTTAATTTAGTTTTATAACCGTACCAAAGTAAAAGGGAAATCCGTAATTATTATGCGATAGTGGGACAAAACGTTATTATAATAAAGGCAGCATAAATTCAACACAGAATTTAGCCTCACTTCAGCTCTTTATGTAAAATAACGGAATCAGGCATCACGACCTCTTTTTAAAGTAGCCTACATAATCAATTAATTTTCAAAGCGATTAAACTGCAAATCTGACTTTTTATATTTCCGAATCAAACTTCTAATCTTAAAAACTGCACTGACATTTTTTTTACACTTTGCTAAAATATTTTGCATGCATGTAATATTTTATGGTTGTATATTTTCTGTTATGATCCTGGATGAATACTATCTACCACGAATTATTTTGTTGGATGGAAATTCTACGGTTTTCATTTTACAACATATTACATTTTACAGAATATTACGTTGAAACTAAATCATAGTCAAAATATTAACATTGAACAAAAATTTAAATTAATAACGTGTTTTTTTTTAGGTGTTGGCACTAACAACCACTAAAGACTAAGCCCTGCAGTACGGACACAGGACGTTCACTGTGCCCCTATAATTTTATGCCTAAAGCTCACGAATCTAAAGACGGTGCTACAATCGGCTCGTGTTACACAAGTGGAAAAGGGATTGTTAAAGCTCTTACGGACTGTTACAGTGTTAGGGATCCGTTGTAATTCAGGAAAGTGATTTCCAATCCTATACTGCCCTCTGCAGGATGGAGAAAAACCTAATTATTATTCACTACAACTACACCGGGAGGTTATTCAACCTAAGTGAAAGCGCGACTGGTGCCACAATCGCTAAAAAAGTGATCTTTCTATTCATATGCAGCTTCATAGTCCTGGAGAACATGATAGTACTAGTGGCAATATGGAAAAACCACAAGTTCCACAACCGCATGTTCTTCTTCATTGCCAATCTGGCGCTTTGTGATCTGCTGGCTGGAGTGACCTACGCCGTAAACTTGCTCACGTCAGGGGGCATGACCTTCCGTCTTTCCCCATACGCATACTTTGTGCGGGAGGGAAGTGTCTTTGCCGCACTTTCCACATCTGTCTTCAGTCTGTTGGCAATTGCAGTTGAGAGGTACATGACAATGATTAAAATGACACCTTACAATGTCAATAAAAGATACAGAGTGTATCTCTTAATTGGGACATGTTGGCTGATTGCAATTTCTTTGGCATCCCTGCCTCTGCTTGGCTGGAACTGTCAGGACAATCTTCCTGACTGCTCAACTATCTTCCCTCTTTATAGCAAGAAATATGTGGCTTTTTGCATTATCATGTTTATGATTTTGTTGCTGGTCATCTCTGCACTATACGCTCGTATATATGCGTTGGTCAGATCCAGTAGCCGTAAAGTCACAAAGCACAGTAGCTCGGAGCCCTCCATTAGCCTCCTGAGAACAGTCATCATTGTGGTAGGCGTCTTCATCATCTGCTGGGTGCCTCTTTTCATCCTGCTGCTAATCGACGTGACCTGTGAACACAAGCAGTGCCAAATCCTTTTCATGGCTTCCTGGTTCATCAGCATGGCCACCCTCAATTCTGCTATGAATCCCATCATCTACACGCTATCCAGCAGGGAGATGCGGCAGACGTTCTTCAGCCTGATCTGCAGTTGTCTCCTTGGGACTAAGACAGGAAGTGTCCAAAAAATAGAGCAAACCTCAGAGAACAGCAAGAGCAAGTCTAGCAGCAGCAGCAACAGCAGCCGCCATGCCCAAAAGGCCATGGTCAAAGAGTCTCCTGATGTTGAAAGTACTGTGGAATAGTCCATAGCCTACAGCTGCAAAAACTGGACAGCTGGATATCCCATATTCTTTATTACTTTGAATTCTGGAATGGACACAATAGTCAGATGTTTTCCTGGTGAAACATATACATCTATTAAGACCTGATTAGAATATTTTAGAAAGAATGGAAATTCAGAATAAACTGCCTATAAATGTGATGAATGAATACCGAAACTGAATAATAATTTTGAAAACTATTACATTTCTTTAACAATACTGTATAATTTGTGTATCTATTATTGTCATAAAAATTGAAATGTAAATATGTTCAGTTAGCAGTAAAACTGCCCCCCATATTTAATATTTCACAGTGTAAAACAAAGCAGCATGAATTATTGTACCCTGTAAAAAAAATCTATTGTATTCATTGCTCTTTACATCTCTCTGAACTATGCATATCAGCTTGTCCCTTATACATGTCACAAACTAAATTTTTGAAAACGTTTGCTCTCACGCCTTAAAATGATACAAAAACATTTCTCTAACAGATTAATGAGTTTCATTTACTTATTTAATATTAATACAGGAAGTGATGTCACAACTGCATTACAAAGCAGACATCTTTGTATGCGAGCATGTTATGACAGCACATTAAAATGAATTTTAACAAAATTGCAAAAACTTCACTTTGTTTGAGCATACCCTAAATGCAGTCCAAATGAAGTGAAATTTTGCACAAAGTACTTGAATGAAGGGATGAGTTCTGAAACCTTCAAAAAATAAGGGACACCCTAATGCTTATAGGAGATTCTTATATCCTTATTAATATTTTCATGTAATACACCTTTGCTCTATAACAACATTAATAATTTAGATTTTTAGAACATTTAAACTGGGGTGGCACGGTGGTTGGCACTGTTGCCTGACACCCCCGGGACCCGGGTTTGAGTCACCACCAGGGTTGCATGTGTGTGGAGTTTGCAAGTCACCCTGAGTGCGCCCTGTGGTGAGATGGTACCCCATCCTGGGTTGTTCCCTGCATTGCACCCATAAGCTGCGGATGCCCCATAACCCTCAATAGGGTAAGTGGTTACAGACAATAGGAGGGAACATTTGGATTTAAATTCCAAATTAAATAAAACCAGTCAAGTGAAACTATAGATTGCCTGATTGTAAAACAAACCTAATAAAATGTATTATCATCGCTGTACGAGCTCTTTGGTGGTTCTGTTATGAGTCTTTAGTGTTCACATGGAAACAATGGAGAAGCCTGGAGGACAAGCCATAGGGATGGTCTCCTGGTTCTAAATCCAAGGAGTGATTTGTTATTGGACTTCTGTGTAAGCTGTGAATTGTCCATAATACAAGGATGCATGTAACCGAAGAGCTAATTTCCTAAAGTCACTCAGTGTATTTTATGTTGTTTTTAAGATGAGACCAGCAGTGTCAGGCTTCCACATCACGTATTACTGCATAGCGAACCAAAGCTCACTCAGACCTCATGTAATCCAATGAAGAACTGCAGTTACATTTCCAAAGTCTTACAGCCCACAAATTCTGGAGGCCATAAGAACCTGTTAATGAATGGTAAGAAGAGACATGACAGGTGGATCAGTTTTAGTTACTGCAATTTTGCAGGAACTGAGGAAATTTATGCTGATAAAGTGGGAAGTTAATCTATGTTCCCATCCTCATGGTCACAAAAGATTTGGGTAGGCAAGTCAAAAAGAATGACCTAAAACGACAGCAAAGGCATGTCTCAGCTACATATTTTTCCAAATATTTTTCATAGTATATTTCATTATATTGAATTTAAAATAGAATTTTTTGCTTCAGTAATACTCAGTTATGTCAAGCTACCTTCTGGTGAATTTTGCATAGATTCTTTTCTATGCTTAATAACAATGAAAGAAACCAATATATGTGGATGACATTGTCATTTTAAACAATTTAATTTCTAATTAAATATAAGAGCCTTTAAATTATTTTTATTATTGTGTTTGTTTATTGTTCAGGTGTCTTTTGAAATCAGAATGGTTTTCAGATTATTTTTTTTACCACATTGTGAAATGAATGTGTTACAAGCCATTCTGGTGAGCACATGACAGAAGAGGCATAATAAATGTATTAAATAGGTTTCCACTTATTGAGGTTTTCTGCAGTAGTGTATGTGTACCACATATAATCAAATTAATAGTATTTTTAACATACAAAATATCCTTTGTATTCTGTCTTATTGTTCATAATCACAAATAAAAGTTGTACAGGTGATTAGGAATATTTCATTAAACATAAATGAAAAATTTTACTTGACTTTAAATATACTTAAGATTCTTGGTAACACTATTTAAAATCATGTTTTTAGTAATTTATAAACAAATTCATAATGCACTGTAGATACCTTTATAATGCATCATAATGGTCAGTGTAAGCATTAAGGCTGCTTTGTACTGCATTATAAAGGTGTCTATAGTGCATTATAGATTCATAAGGCAGTCATAATGCATAATAAACATGGCTATGTGTTATGCCTTTTTATAAATATAATATTTACAGCCATGTTTATAATATCTTATGAATGCATTATGAATGCGTTCATAAATTACTAAAAACAAGGCCTTGAGTAAAGTGTTACCAGATTCTCCATAATAAATAGTATGTATCATCACTACAATGTGAATGGTAATTTAAAACATTTTTAGTAGTATAACTGATGAGCATGAAAATTCACATTAAGAACTTCTATGGCTGGTCAATTTTTAAATGGGTTACTAATGCACCTACCGTGATTATGAATTTATTTCATTCCAAATAAATTCAGTGATTTACCTAATCAAGATATTCTGGCATTAACACAAAAAAATGCATGTAAGACTATGTAACTGGTAATTACATAAACCAAATAATATATATAAAAACCAAATTAAACGTAAAAATAAACTGGAATTTTTACTGGACATTTACTCTCTACCTTCCCTTTTTGTCTTCCAGTTTGTTTCATAGTTGTTACTTTCAGTGTGAGAGTGATGACTTGCACAACAGGAAAAATGGACACCATACAAAATTCTAATTAATATTCTGTTCCATCTGCTAATTCTGCATGTCATGATAAACAAATCTAAATCATTAAACTCGCCGAAACGAAAGTGTGTCACAGCAAAGACAATAATTTTTGTCACAAGTTAATAACTGAAACAGTATTTCAAAGTGTGAATGAACTTTTCTTTAATGTGAAAAATATTACTGTCTATAACTTGCCGAAAACAAAACAAGGTTATTGTTTCACTCACTGTACACCAAAGGACATTTAACCTGTTTCAGTTAAAAGGATGCATAAAAATAAAATATTTCAATACTTAAATATATGTGTCTGAAATCAGAATAAAAGTTGAATATTTGTTTTTTTGTACTTTTTTTAGAATACAAAAAAAGACCCCAAAAGCTTGCCACAGCAACTACCACATACTCCTATCTAGGGTAATACTTACAGTAAGACCCAGATGGACAATGAAGGGGCAGACTAATAACTCCGAAGTTGAAAGTGTTTTGTTATGCATACAACTTACTCACTGTAACAATGTCAAAGGCATAAAATATACTGTGGTTTTGATGGAATAAGAGCAAGTTGTACAAAAGTTAGTACAATGCAGAATATTTTTCAACTATGATGTGTATTAAATAGCTCCTAGTTTTACATTTTGTTTAAATTACCCAAACCTTTTATTAATATTTATTCCAAATCTAATACTGCCCCTGACCCCAAACATTAACTTATGAAACAAAGTGTATTGCATAGCAGCACTACTGGATACTTAAACAGGAATCTTTTCTAGTTGTCCCAACTATGACCTTATATATCTGTTAAACTTTATTTAGGAGCCTAAAAAGTTTTCCCCAAGATACACATGACTGATAGACCATGGTTCTCAATAATGCCGTTCATGTGCGCATTTTAAAAAGAGTGAATTGATATTGCATTTCCTTTTAAGGGGTACATATATTAAAATTAGGCAAACAATTATGTAAAAATACATTACTAAATATAGACCATTTTTTGGTCTTTCTTTACAGTAAACACATATTATGCTTTGATTGTGCTGTTTATTTGTGAATATTTGTGAAATAAGAATACATTTCCTGTTCTAAGCTCACAATTCATGAGATCAATATTTGCAACATTAATTCAGCCCTGACCTAATTTACTACACATCCTTTCAAATTTATAGGAATTAAAACCAAATAACAAGATCGTTTAAAGCAAATGTATTACATTATGAGCATACGCAAGCACCTGTCAAAGGGTTAAAGGTCTACAAACAATGACCACAAAAACAGTTTAATTTCTAGTCATGCGACTGCAGTGACAATTTAGTGTACTTAATAGAAAAAAATTGCAGCTTTTTAAAAATCACATCCACAGCATTGGGGGCATACGATTTTATCCCAAACTTCTGTGGCTACTGAAGAGCAAGCAGTTACACTTTCCTCTTTTAAAGCAGATCCACCAGTGATTTGATAGAATGTTACCAAATTAACTGTTACACTAGCTTAAAAAGAAGATAATTTCAAAAATACTGCAATACTACCTGCGTTTTCTCTGTTTTCTCTGACTCTTACCAACAACTGTGTAAACCTGTTTGTGCTTAATAGACAAAACTAGAACATTAGGTTACTCTAAAATACTCTTTGCCTCCTTGAGGATAATTTTCAGTTCATCTAAACAATTAGCAGTAGTTTTTTTGTTTTTTCTTTAAAGACGTCAGATCAATATCTATTCATCAACCTCTTCTCAAAAATATAGAATTTCAATAATCACAACAAAAAAAATAACAGTTCTATAAATCAAGTGTCAGTTGAAACAAATCTCTCCAAGTCTGCCAGAGCAGCCAAAAGGTGCGCAGAGAAGTTCAATGATGCTTTCATCTTCAGTAATCTTTGACCATAACATAATCTGTTATCTTCAAGTTTTTTAGGTGTGCAAGCGGTAAAAATGCCTCCCCCGTCCCAGCAATTCTCAAACGGCGCACATCACTGTTTTCTTGCTACAGGCTGTTTGAGACAGAGTTCACTTCCAGCAGAAACTATGGGCAAGCCATTCTCACGGTGATGTGTAATGAGGTGGCTGATGCTGTCGAAGATGTGATCTTTTGTCCGTACCTTTAAGGGAGAGAAGAAGAAATTAAGGAATTAGAAGATTATTTTGAGGTTCTTGTGTCATTACCACCTACTAAGGATTTTTTTGTATTTGATGTTATTTTTAAAAGGTATTATAATTGTTTTGACCATATTAGGGCTAGAAATTTTCAATGGTTCAAGAAGCAGCTTTAGGGTGGCACGGAGTACCAGTGAGTAGAATTGTCGCCTCAAAACTTTCAGGGTTTGGAGGTCTAATCTTGTGTGTCTGGAGTTTACATCCTTAGGGTGTTGCATGCGTTTCCTCACAAAAATCGAAATCATCATACATTATCAGAAATAGGAGAGTAAAGCGATTATTATGGTGGGGATTCCACTGCATCAATTTGTAATGCCAGAATTGATTAAAGATAAATATATTTCTATTTGGAGGCTGGCACACAAATTTTCAAAATATAGGATGTCGGGGGAAAGATTATTAAAGCAGGTGCTCCTCGATTTAAGATGATTCAACTTTACTATGGTGTGATAGTGATGCACATTCAGCAGTCAACAAAATTTTTGATCTGTTCCTGGATAGAAATATGCCAAATAAAAATACTTTCTACTGATGGTCACTGTCATGATCCGTCCGTCCGGGCCTCGTGTGTGCCACGCCCCCCTCGCTCCCCGTGTTCAATCCTGCTGGAAACCACCTGTTGTGCATCCGTCTGATTGTGATCATCTGTTTCCTGTTAGTTTCCTGTCAGTCTTGAGTATTTAGTCCGTATCTCAGTACCTGTTGTCAGATCAGTCATTGTGATGTTTTGTGGCGTTACCCCGTTTTGTCCTACCAATAAACCCCGTCTTTTGGATTACCTGCCTCTCATCGTCTTGCCTGCTCTACGCCGCCAACATCCAGGCATGCTTCCCCCGTGAATCGTGACAGTCACATCCATCCAGCCAATGTAATGATCACAAGTGTAAATATCACATACAGGGGTCTATTTTCCCATCAAGTGCTAAAGTCAAAAAAGCACTTTTGAGTTACATGTACAGTATGCATGGAGGTAGACTACTACACTATATTTGGTCATTCCACAAAAAATAAATGTTACAGTGAAATACGGTGTTTGAATTTTGTGCAGAGCAATTCATGCTACCTTATCAGTTATATTAAAATGTCATTTATAGTTATATTTAATGATGACAACTATTTTCCTGAAATAGGCACTATTAATACAGGTTTTAAATCAAATATCACAAAATTACATTAAATATTTTTAAATCTTTCAGTTTTATTGCAAGTAACATACAACAGACAATTTGTATAATAAGATGTACGTTCATTTCTTCATGTTTTGTATCGTCATGTTTTTCTATGCAACTGCATTTTATACCATAATATAATGTGCCTCTGTCAGCAAACTAATTAAAACAATTAGACAACTTGTAAGTTATTAGTAGTGAGTTTGTGAAAATGATCCTTATTGTGTTTAAAAACAAATCCATCTACTGTTTTCCCCCTTTTATTCAAGAATTAGTCAACGCAGTTGATGACATCAGCGCTGAAAATACATCGACATCAATATTTTAAATTGATGCATCCATTTTATTTTAATAAAATTACCTTTATGATATCTAAAATGTTTCATTTCATTATAATAAATAATATCAATACGTAATTAGTTCAAATTATCACAAAACAAAAAAGTGGTTTTAAACTATGCAATGGCATACCACAGTGGCATTAGCGCTATGCAGAGTCTGAAGAGAAAACGCAGGATGATGGACCACAGGAGGAGGCAAAACAACCACAAGTGCTGTTTATTCATGTTTATTAAATTGGCATTAGAAGGGAGAGCTTTTTAATATCTTTTCTCATTGTAGTTCCCAAATACACTCATTATTAAAGCCATAAAGTTGTCTGCCTGCTACATTAGAATCTTCATTGAATAAGTACTTATAAAAATGTTTAGGCTAATATCTGAGCTTATTCTACGTGGACTGACGATGCCAGCGTGTGCGTTGGACTTGTTGGGACCAGTGTTATCGTAAACTAAAACTGAGATGAAAACAGACACTAAATTAAGGAAAATAATTTGTGAACGGAAATAAAAATGAAAAACATTTTTTTTAAATGCAGTGTGTTTGTACCTTGTTTACCCAAAGTATCTCCTCTTTTAAAAGATTGTGGCTGCTGATCTGTCCCTTCCTTCACTGTGACTTCAGTGTGTATTGCTTGTCACATGCAGCGTGCTCTGCTAACTGAATTTAATAAGCATGGGGATACACCAAATCTATACAGATTACTACCTTTTGGGCATCACAATATGCATCTCATTAAATTTTTAGGCACAGTACTACCTGCTTAATTTGGACGAAAATAATGCGCGTATAGTGCCAAAAAGCCGGTGTAAATTATCGAAAGCCCTGCAATAACATACACCTTGTCAAAATTAAATTGAACATTCAAGTTGATTTTCTGAAAGCAAAGGAGTTTAGATTCAGTCTAGATTTTGATAAAACAGTTTAGATTAATTGACCTATCAATAAAATAGTCAATAGATTAATCTATAGAAAAATAGTCATTAGTGGAAGCCCTGTAATTCATAGTTCAGAACAAGGCTGAAAAGTATTATTCCAAACCAACTGCTAGTCACTACCAGTACACTGCTACCAGATCAGAGGTTGACAGTTTATTCTGTCATTATAATAGTAGTTTTAAAGTGCACTTGTAACTGAACATTCATTGGAAGCTCAGCTTAGTGCACTTCTGCCTGGTTGATTCCTTGACAGCACGTAAATGCAAATGTAGTGGTATATCGCAGTTCTTGCGATACTTCTGAAATGTGTATCATGGTTACAACTGTAACCGGTTATGGTAAAAATATTGCCATATTGCCCACCACTAACAAACTTATTTTCACGTATTTACTTTTCAATTACTGGTATTTAGTTAGTTACAGTAATTATGGATTATATCAAAGAAAAAAGGGCAGATGAGTGGCTTAGTGGACTAAATCTCTATGCCTGTGATCAGCAGATCACCCGTTCGAGCCTTGGCCTCCCTCGGCAGAACACATGTCTGTGGGCCCTTGAGCAAGGCCCGTATGGCACGTTGGCTGATCCTGTGCTATGACTCCCAAGCTATGGAGAGCAGGATGTGATAGGTGAAAAGCAGAATTCCAATGTACCTGCACTCATACTTGTGGAAATGGCAAATAAAAGTTATCATCATTCACGATCATAATTTAAAAAAAATATTCTTTATTAGAAGTACTACACATCACAATGTATTGATGCATTCCCAATAACTTGGAAATTTCCAACCTTCTACTTGATAAAACGCTACAGAACAGCTGAATGGAATGAAGTCGCGATGCAAACGTATGCAAGCAAACGCTAATTCAAGCAGCATTCTTACAAATGTGCTAGTGGAAATTTGCCCATAATGTATATCATGATACTGACACTATGTGAACAGTAAACAAGTGTCTCTTTGGTTTAATGCTACTGTTGCTCTCCAAACCCAGTAATGCCTTTACCAAGTTTACCCTTCTGCAGTGGAGCATCGAAATGAACTGAAACTGTGCTGTAAGTAGTGTCTCTGTGTGGTGTGGATCAGGTACTGCCTGGTTCCTGTTTTCCAGTGGAAAAGGTTCCATTGAAAGAGGTCTCTAAGTACTGGCCTGTGACATGTTTATCATTCTTTATTAAATTTGGCCTGCAAATCAATCTCATTTTCCACGGAATAAAAAATGATGTAACACCAGTCCACTTACAGTATCTGTGCCAGCAAGCTCAGCAAGTTTCACTGCTGGTTCCCCTGCCCCTGATTATTCAGTAGTTGACCTTCTGACACTTCTTAACACTGGCCTTTCCTCCCTGTTTAATAATAACATTTTTAATAATGTAATTAAGATTCTATTTCCTTTGCATTCCATTAGCAGTATGTCATTCAGATCCCATGGTAGTATCTTTGATGTTTTTTCTTGGTTAAGTTAAAAAGGTATTCATATTAGTTTATCAAAATAATCAAATAATCAATTAACTGAATCGAACCATGATAAATACAGATTTCTGATGCATTGAATTGTGCCGTCAGTAATAGTCATCAAATTGAATTGCCTCATGGCCAATGATTAACTTCCCCGGCAGTTAAGCTAATTGTTGGGTCAAATTGACAGTACAGTATGATGTGTGTTTGTGCTCATCCCAGCCTTGTACTTGCCCTTGTGACAATGACCAGCAAAAGTAGTTAGAGGATGGATGGAAAAAAGAGATTTATAGACAGATTGCATACAAAATAAAATGATATAGGTCACTAAAAGAGAAATAAATAATACCCATTTTGTGGAATCATTTTAGTTTTATAATTACAAGCCACACAATAAATGATTCTTGCAGGGGCGCAAGATATTAACCTCAGGTTACCATAATATTGCAGTCTAATAGACGGAAGGATCAGTAGGACAGTGATTCCTATGGTAATATTGCAGTCTAATAGACGGAAGGATCAGTAGGACAGTGATTCCTATGGCAATCAGCTATGGTGTAAATCGGTAAAGTATTTTTTTGCGTATCACTAGTAAGAGATGATGCTTAATCCAGTAAGTCTATTATACACAAACATCTAACACTATATAACCAATATATTTGTTTGTGTAGCATTACCCTTTACTCTAATTATAAAATAATTAAAACGTACTAATTCTGACTGAATAATTAGATGCGTTTCTGCTGTGGAGCTCGAGTAGGCTTGTGGAAGGCTGGTCTGAACCTGGAGCTAAGTTTCTGTCTTTCTGTAATCCTGCTTCATAATGAATGAGCGA
>JABFEB020000113.1:17567822-17587604 GCA_019775895.2 Stomatorhinus ivindoensis
ATCAAAACAGTAATTTGTAAAGTAAGAAAATAAATGTATCCAAACAATGTGTCCTGCCCCGATCATCCACTCCTTCCGTGTGCCACGCCCCCTCGTTAACCACGTGTGGAATCCCCATGTGATCAGCTGTTTCTGGTTGTTGTCATTAGTCCTCTGTATTTCATCTGCGTTTCCCCAGCCTGGTCATTGTATTGTCCGTCTACGTTTTGCCTGCCTTACCTGTAATTAAACCCTGTATTCCCTGATGTCTGCGAGTTTGTCTCCATTCTGTCCCCGCTCAGCACAACAATATTATTATAATTAAATATATTAATGGTTTATTATTAATATTAAAATAATTAATAATAAATCTATTTCTAAATGTATTTTATCATATAATAATAATTACTGTTACTGTCTATCATTGTCTAAATTTAATTTTACTGTCAAAATATATGTATTCAGCTAGTGTAAACATGCACGATGCTATCACAGCGAATACGAGGTTGTTACGAGACTGAACACTACCCATTGTTTCTGCTGAGAGACGAGCTGCATGACTCATTTCCCAGAATGTACAAGTCATCTTAGGTCAGTGTTCACGGTTTGACTTCTGAGATTCAGTTCGAGTTCCAGATTAATTTTTTTCAAACTGATTGGTTCGACTTTTAAGAAATTCGAGTTCTAATGAGTTTGAGAACGGAGGTACCACTGTACTGTATTTTGCTGTAACATTTTTTTTCCACAAAAATATCTCAAGTTCATGAGAATGACCCATATTTTAATATTTGTTCAACGGTTTAACTTAAACTTGTACAGGTTATTCATTTCCATCAAAAGTCTACAAAAATACTACTTGCAAGCAAGTACGAGCTGAATTCCAGTGCTTACAAAAAGGCTTTGAAAAGGCATATAGCACATGTACATATAATCACAGGTACTCAACACGTGGATCGACACACTATTTAATGCTGATCACGTGATCGATATAAAATCTAAAACCTAATTGGCAAATGGCACTTATACTTAACATGAAAGATCTTACGATTTTAAGGTATAAGCATTCTATAAAATAAAATGAATACTGCAAATTACAATATCTTTATCCTATGCAAGTGACCTCCATCTGACAAATTTCTAAAATGAAACAAACGTTCGCTGTGAGATACTAAATGAATGTTATGATTTTCACTTTGAATGCTGAGATTCAACGCAACATCAAAACCTAAACTCTCATGTTGCTTTCAACTAAGAAGGAATATTGTATGACTACCTCTCTTTGATCATATTATTGCAGGGGTCTCCAACTCCGGTCCTGGAGAGCTATTATCCAGTAGGTTTTCTATCCTACCTGGGTTCTGATGAGCTACACCTGTTCCTGGTATCTAGCTGAGAACAGGTGTGGCTCATCAGAAGCCAGGTAGGATTGAAAACAAACTGGATAGTGGCTCTACAGGACTGGAGTGGGAGACCCCTGCACTATTCCCTATCAAAATACTGCACATGTTAATTTGATCAAAGAAATAACAACATATTATGACTTTAAAATTAATGCTGTGCATTAACATAATTTTCCCAGCCCTAGTAATTATAATTCAAATTCATAGACAATCTGTTGGAAAATACCCAGAAGCAATTTTCCCATTTTGGTGGGCTCATTAATATGTTGATGAACTGTGCTCTGATTGGCTAGTCTATAGTGAGGTACTCTGATGGCTCGCAAAGAACCAACATCACTATAGTCATGTGTCGCATAACGATGTTTCAGTCAGTGTTGGACCGCACGATGGTGTTCCCACAAGATTATATCAGAGCTGGAAAATTTCTATTGCCTGGTCACACAGTAGCGCAATGCATTACTCACATGGCCATGGTGATGTTGGTGTAAACAAACCTACTGTGCTGCCAGTCGTGTAAAAGTATAACACATATAATTACGTACCGTACATAATGATTGATAATGAGGAACAACTATGTTACTAGTTTATGTACTATACTATACTTTTCATCCTTATTTTAGAGTGCACTCTTTATATTTTGCCACACACATATACTAACTAATACTATTTCAACCTAGGTGCAACATTAGTATTGTTATAACTTTGTTTTTATCATTCTAACAAGGGCATTGTACCGTAATTATTTTGCATCTTAACCAACAAATGACTTTAAGATGCTGGCTTCGTCATGGAATTTTTTTATCAGGATCTCCAAAAAGCAAGCCCATAAATGAGTCGTTTGTAATGAATGTGCACTTCTGCATTTATTTATTTTTTACTTTATTTGTTTAGCTAACCAAAAGTAGGGTAGAGGCAGTACAAAAGCTTCCAGTGCCAGTATCACAGACTTTGTAATGTTGTATACTACCCTACTCCCAAAAACACGGTTCACTTACATAATTGGAACCATGCTACTGAACGGTTACAACTATGCAAGTCGCCAAGGGGAGCTTTTGGGAAGCGCACCCAAAATATATCCGATAATTTGTTAGATGCATCTGACTAAAAATGGGCATGTACACACCAGAGATCCATTGCCTACGTTATGATTGGTATTGTTAAATTGCTTTTGAGCAGCTGTATCACTTTTGCCTGCATGTTTTTATCTTTTTTAAGGTAAATTTATATTGAGTAGGACATGTAGCTTCATAGAAATGCAAAATAAGTTTAGAAGCTAGTTTCGATTCAAATGAAGTGAGTAGCCATATATTTAACAAAAAGAAAGTATAAAGCGAATACACATTGGAAAACAATTGTTTCTTTTTTTTAAGCTTATCAAAGGCCAGATTAACCTAAATTTTACTTTCTGAAATAGACGACTTCATTAAAACAGAAAGTTAAAAACTGATTCTTGGTGGACTCACCTGTCATGGGGCATTTGAAGTTTGCTGGAGGGACACTGTAGATACTGCTGGAAGCGAAGATCAAAAGCTTGACCAATGGTGCTAATTACACTCTGAGCCAGACCATCAGGGCACTCCAGAATATGACATGCTGTACAAAACAATGGTGCAAACCAGTGAAACAACAGCAAAAGGAAGAAAAGCTATTTAAAAAGTACAAAATCTATATCACTTGAATTACAAGTCTGTGTCGTTTCACCCAAAAATTCTGAGAATAAATCCCAGTTTGATTCCAATGAGGTACCAAAATAAAATCTGAAAAAAGTCCAAAGGGAATGAATAATTTTATAGCTGACGTAGTAAGGTCAGTACTATATAGAAAACAGTAACAGTAAATAACAAGTAGCATAAATAGGGAAAATGATGTTTTGGAGAAAATCTACAGCTTATCATCCAAACAATAAATAAATAAGTAGTCAAAATCTGCGTATGTGATTTTCTGCTGAAACACACCAGCAATCAGACTTGCTGCTTGGAGAAAGCTTTGACACATTCTGTAAAATGTAGTTAGTATTACGTTTAACAGCCAAGGCTATGAGAAAAGAAACATACATACCCCTGCGATTCACGGGGTCTTTAGCTACGTACGCAACATAATCAGTAGTGTCCTGCAAGAGAGAAAAATAAGTGAAAACTCTTATAGCATCTCATCACTACCTAACACTGTGAAGACCATAAAGTTAAATACAGATTTTAAGTTAGTAATGTGTTATCTGTCACATAGATTAAAATCTTAAATTAAAAACAGAAAACAGCATGATGACAGTAAAAAAAGTGATTGACAGATGGAAGAACATACAAATATGATACCTGCATAGCCCTCACATGCCTTTCATTGGAATTGCTGAGAATATTTAATAAAAACCAAACTAATTTAATAACAATCAAACAAACTGCAGCTGTGGACCAAAATACCACTGGATGATTGAGTGAGTCTCCCAGGTTTATAAATCACAACCTTGGTATTGGGATAAGATAAATATTCTAACACGCTGGTTTAGTCTTTGTAATAAAGCAATACCCATTACTCATTAAAAAACTTTGCATTGCTGATGAAACACAAATCCAAAAATCTAAGCATTTTTACATCAATTATAAAATAATTACATATGTTACGACACATATTAATAAACTATAGAATAAATCACAAAATTATCATATTACAGTGATGCTTTGTGAAGATGTTTTTTAATGAATTAAGAATATTTAGTGCAATAACATGTTTTTTTGTATAATTAAAGAACAAAACCTATACTGGAAAATTAGCCTATTTCAATGTAACGATTGAAAAAATGAATACACATTGAGCTCAGTCCTTGTGTATGTACATTTCCTTTGGATAATAGCCACCTCACAAAACACAAATATAATGCCCCAACCAGAGCTGGTTTATTTTTATACTGTACACGTAGATGGGAGTGGCCAAACCTTACACATGGATGTAGGAACAACCAAGAGAACTTGTCACAAAAAACCCTAAAATGAAATAACTAGCTAGTAAAAATCCTATAACTAACTAAAAATCCATTCTGTGCTTTCATGGTCACATTAGATACTTTGAATTCAGCTTTTTAAAAATTTGTACAGGTTGTCTTAATGACAAAAAAAACATCATACCAGAACTCATGGGACATGCACACTTAGAATAGAAATTTACAGTATGATCTCTTGCATTTGACCTTAAAAGCTTTAATTTCTTCTCTAATGCTGGTGGTAACCTGCACCAGTCCGTTGAAGTATACAAGCTGCTTAAAATTGAGGAGGGCCAATTTAGTCTTGCTCTAAGTCTGCTTTCTAATAATCCAGAATGTTGTATAGAGTGAATATGAATAAAGTGCCCACTACAATGTGCTGAAAACCGATATCTGTGCATATTTCTTAGCATGGCTGTTTCGCTGGAATAGGACATTGATGTAATCAGTCATAGGTGTCCCATGGGTGCTGGTAGGATATTGTGTATGATGTAACAGGAATACAAATGACGTAACAAGAATCATATTCATACATATCTAATCTGGATGTGCTAAAGAGGATAAAGCAAAATAGGACAGGGCCTACATGCATGCGCAGAGTTAATTAAGCAGCATAATTTAGCATTTAGTAGTGTCTTACTGGGTCCCCACCAGACGCAAAGGAAATCGACTGCATATGATGATTTGCTATTATCTGTGGGAAGCAATAGAAACATTGAATGTCAGCTAAAAAAAAAAATTTGTCCTGAATGAAATGAACATTATATTTTTCTTGTAAATATCTGGTTAGCAGGTACTCAGATGTTCATGAAATTTGAATGCTTAACATTACACTATTATATTAATTGATCTGTATGAGTAGGCAATAAGAAAAACAGTAAATAAACCAAGTACAAAAAAAATTAAACGCTCTGACCTTGCTAACTTTGGCTGTCTTTTATAATATCTTATAGCCATCATCTTGCAAATCACTGCAAACATGCAGTGAGGAATAACTGCAAATTTACTTTTGTAGAAATAAAAAAATGTGTACATGGCTTCTGAGAGTCGTTATTACACAATAGATATCATTCTTATAACTTACCAACTGAGTTTGTCTTTAAAAACATTAAAAATGACAAGCTTCTACAAATTATATTTGATTACTCAAAGTCATAAATTACATATGCTAATATTCAACAGTACTGTAGTTATATAACTTGGAATCCCTGCAGCTGTTTAAGTTTGGGAACTTTGTGAGCTTAATAAACAGCACAGTAAAACAGTTAGCTGCCTCCCTGAGAGGTAGTTCTTCTAAATTCAAAATTATTTATAACTATCATTTAATTATTGCATTAGATACTGTTAATGTTTTCTTATATATATATTTTCCCTTTAGTGTCATACATTAGGATGTATTGCCATTTATTCTTGGGAAGGGGGGACATGAATCCTGTTTCACTTACATATAATACATGAGTGATTCAGCCAGAAGTGATTCATGTGTAGCTTGCTATCGATCGTTTGCATGCATAATAGCAACTGTGTGTCACTGGCATACATTTACATTTTACCTATATGACATGACCAGTGAGGCATAAGCCAAACAAAATTGGCCCCGGTATTACCTTACATGGGATCTATATAGCTATCTTGCTTGTTGTTGATTAGGTAGCCTATGATCTCATGTCATTCAACAAATTTGAGGTTTTTTTTAATGACAGTTCTAATTTCATAATACAGTTCACTGAATTTCTCATTTTTATTTGCTAGTGAAAAAGAAAATCTGCGCAGTGTTACAGTATATTTTTAGAAGAAAAATATGTTGCTACAATATTTAAAGAATGATCCTATATGTCTGTTAGATGATACTCTCTTCATACATGAAGTACGGGTTCCGGTACCGAGATGTCTTTTCCAGTGCTAGTTTATTTGATTTGTATAAAAATATCAGCATGATAATGTAGTATTTTTAGAAATAACACAAGGCATGCCAGAAGGTTTGTTTACTTAGTTACTTAGTCACACATGAATGCCTTAAACAATAATAGCTGATTATTAGAGCATAAACTATGATGTTAAAATTATGACATCCTAGATTTGGAACATTCTTTTTTTTATTGGTGATTTCTTAGATTGGAAGAACTGGATTTAAGCAGGAAATGTCTCAGTAAATTAGACCAATTTTGATATGTGAATGTTAAGACCAGCACACTGTTTAACATCATGACAAATGTACCTGTTTGGAATCTAGTGTCATCAGGTTCAGGCTGCTGGTGGAGATGTTCAAGTTTATGCTCATTCCTGCAAACTGTAGGTTGCTCTTTCCCAGAATACTGGAGAGAGCTTTAGTGGGGGGCTGAAGAGAAAAAACAGATCTGTATTGATACCTAGCACACATTTACAGTGATAACTGGGCATAAGAATGAGTTTCATAAAGCACCTGTGGTAACTGACTGGCTTAGCAACAGATGAAAGATCACTTATGGAAAACAAACTCGATAACCCCACATCTTAAGAACATAAACATTTCAAAACATAGCAAGATCCTGAATCCAAATTCTGTGATTAGTTATGTTCTGCACTGTGAGTCAGTGGCACACTGTGTACATTCCCAGTCTGAAAAGTTGTGGGCTGTATCTACACCCACACAGTCCCACCCCTTGCAGAACAGCATGCTGTGTCAAAATTGCAGTGTACCTTTCTCTTACGAAACACTCCTTTTGTCCCTGGGACAGCCTCACATACCATACTTATTGCTTCCCTAAAAAAAAGAGACACAGCATATCTTTAATAACCTCTTAAGGAAATTCATGAGACCATAATATCAGTATTTTATCTGCTGGTGAAGATACACTGTACATGACATGGCAATAAAAATCTACAATGCTAAAACACATAACAATGTATTGCTCTCTAGCTTCCACTAGGAACAATTTCCTCCAGAATTTTTTGTTCTCCGTACAGTAGTATGTGCTGTTTATGAATGTCTAAAATAAACCATTTGACTCAAGCCAGCTCGTCAGATGCAATAGCCAACACCCTTCAGCAAGCATAACTGTACTATAGGGGCATTTTACCTTTTATTTAAGCTGAAATACATAATTATTCTGGGTTAATAGTAAGGGCATTAAAATTTGACATATGAAACTTCTTACAAAGTTCATCATATGCACAATTGTAACAATACAAGTATTATTTATTTAAGATGGCATGAAACACTTGATTCTGATCAAAAACAAAATACTCACAAAATACTCACTAGTATTAAATTTAAAAGTCATTTTAATATCATTTAACAATTATGCAAGTTTTATTCTTAGAATAAAAGATTTTTATGTATTTTCTCATAATAATTACTTAAATTCAACCATGAACAGAGTTTCAAAGACTGCCACTGCGAAAAGGAGACACTGGAGAAAGGGTAACTCTACTAAAATCAAATGTCTGGCCCCATTCTATACAATCGATGGAAAGCCACACTGTGAGACCCAGCACACGTCAGTAGTCATGACACTCGTAAGTCAAGCATGAAAAAATGGACCTGACATACTGTGCAGGCAAACCCTGCTGCCTCAGTGCTGCCCACATTGTTTTCAATAAAAATCCAGGACAAACAAAGACATAAGCAAAGTTAAACTGCTGTTATGCAGTTGAACTTCATTTTTCATTTATTTACAAAATAAGCCTAGGCATTTTTCTTACCTTGTTATTTGAGATCTTGTGTTGAAGTCCAAAGATCTCATTGAGCGAAGAACTTCTATGCACCCCAAGTACTAGAAGACAAAAGACGAATTCATATTTAATTTCAGATGCTTTCATGAATGAATGACTGAATCATCATTTGATTATCATATGGGAAGTGTAATAACTGCACATATCCAATTAATGTGAGGCTATTCCTCTCACAGGCAGAGGTAGGATATATACTTATTTTTCATGCATTAAATGGGAAACATGAAATTTTGGTGAATGTCATACAGCTCATTTATTATTTTATTTCAAAAATAATTTTTATTTTACTTCTAAAGTGAAAAATATGCATTGAACCACCATAAATGCCATATATCACAATTAACACACCATATAACACAGGTTACAGAAAAACATACAACATTACAATGTCTAAGTGTTATTCATGCTCATAATACACTTATCATCATATTATGAAACACTGCTTGCAAGATACTTTATGAATAAGGATTAAGCATTTAGAGATGTACCACCTGTATTGGCTGATACAGCAACGATAGATGGTTAAAAATGAACTGATATATATCGCCGATAAGCCCCTTTAAAATGGTGGCCCATGACGCTTGAAAATCACACATAATGCATACATAATGTGTGATTACTCACGCCAAGGAGAGATACAGTAAAGAGTATGAAGAGTATAAAAAGCAGCCAAGAAGTCTGCATTACTGCCGAAAAACTACTCCATCAGTAACTGAAGCATCTGATAATACAAAATTCAATTCAGACAGCGCAAAATCAAATTATATTATTCTGAATAATATGGAACTTAATCACACTTCACGATCAGTTCTCTGCAGTAATACCATGACAGATTTTTTTGTTATTAAGTCACAAATAGTCATTTGAAGTGTGTTAAGGTAACTGAAAGCAGTTCATGTTATAAATATATAAGATGCACAGTTAGAAAATATATTTCTGCTCAGGGACTTCATTATACTTTGTGGTTGTATGGCAGAGTTAGTATTTTCCTACCAAAAAATGAATGCTTCTTGATTTTTTATATTTTTGGAATGTGGCTTATTTATTTGGATAGAATGTTTGTTTACACTCATTTAGGCAGAACCCCACAAACAACCAGCTACTGGTATTGGCCAAATCTCCTTATCGATACATCATCATAAACAACAATAATACCCACACTTCAGCATTTGCAGCTCTAAATATCTATATACTAAACACAGGCTCTTGCCGAATAACATTTAATGAATAACATTATTAAAATTAGATAATGGTTGACTTTAATCAGGACATAGTAATGAAGTAAAGTAGCGTGATACTAAGTAAGGTACATAGGATGTTCTAAGAATAGTGACTAAATTAGTGCTAATTTGCCTTTGCTGAGACTCACCTGTCAGTGCTGTATGATCCAATTAATGAAATTGTATTCCTATCCTATCCAGTAAAATCACCACCCACATAGTAACCCACATCTGACTAATGACACATCATTTTGTCCTGAGAAAATAAAACATATTTCTCGTCGCAAATAAACAAACAAAAAAATTGTAATGTTAAGCCTTAACATTAACGTACCCAAATATTAACTAAGCAGACCTTTATGGCATAGAAGATGATTCACTTCAATTAACTTACTTGTAAAATGCTTTATAGAATGCAGTTAACCCTTTCATTAATTCAGATACTATAGGCATACTCACATTAACCCTCCAAATTTGGAGCCCAACTTATCAATAAATTACATTGAATTTTGGGGGCTATACATTGTTGCTGTTTTTGATTTATCGTCCTAAGAAACAACTGTGATGTTATTATAAATACTAACATCATATGTAAATTATCCTTGATATCATTTACAAGATCCAGGCTGGAATGGCCTGCTATGCAACTGCTTCTCTGTGACTAAAACTGATGCATTAAAAACTTCAGGAAAGTAAAGACTCAAAATCAGGGCTTGAATAGTGTAGCTTCATAGATCCAATTCACATTAACCAAATTGATCATTTGTGTTACACAAAATATTATGAGAATTTATATGTAAACTTCTATTAATGCTTATTCTATTATATGATAAGATATAATATATGATAATACTGAAGAGGTAATGTATGATGTTTTAGTTTTGATATTATGTAACTAAAACAACATATTTTATGAAAGCTGGAAAAGTATACTAATTCTGAGATAAATCTATTTAAATATACCAAGAAAATACTGACCATCAGGTTGAGCCCTTAACCTTTCCTAATATTTAATATCACTAATATTTATTTAGCAAATATTTTACTTGTGACACTTGAATTTTAAGGTTTATAATGTATTTGAGGTAAATTACGTATCAAACAATTATTTAATTTCTTTATGACAAATTGAAATAATAATACATTTTTTTATACAGCGCTTTAACAAGATCTCAAAGATCCTTATCCTCCTGAATAAAGTTAAAAATAAAGACATGGTTTTAAGAATATTATTACAGTGGTACCTTGGTTCTCAAACTCCGGATCGAATCCTAAAAAGTTCGAGTTTTGACCGAATTATTCCCGTAAGAAAAAATGGAAAACCAATTAATTGGTTCCTGGCCCCCCAAAATTACACCTAAATATGTTTTTGAAACATTTAAACACAAAATGAACAGGATAAAACAAGAACAGAATTTTTTTTCTTAATGGCTTCCAAAACAACATTACCCCTGCCCTGCCCCGATCGTCTGCTCCTTCTGTGTGCCACGCCCCCTCGTTAACCTCGTATGGGATCCCCATGTGATCAGCTGTTTCTGGTTGTTGTCATTAGTCCTCTGTATTAAGTCCACGGTTTCAGTTTGTTTCCCCAGTCCGGTGATTGGGTGCGTTCGACTTCCTTATAGCACTGGTTTAAAGCAACGCATTCTGATCCTGACGCAATGCATTACGGTTAGATGTATTGCGACCTCTCACCTGACTGTACAACCTGGAACCGCCTCCGTGACGACACACCTTTGCCCTTATTGGCTGAAGAGTTCAGTTACACGCATGACGTTTGTATCCCAGTTAGTTCCGATGCGTAATCTGCTATTTCTCCTGAATATCACGTAAAGCAGTGAGAACTGGTTTTCAGTTAATTTACCTGGTAAAAAAATAGTTTAAATAAAGGACATAAATGCTCTAATAGTACACATAAGTTAGTGTTTTATTTATTGTTAGTTACTGTAATGTTGTGCTGCTTTATTTGGTTAATTGTCCAGTCTGTGAAGAAGGCATTCGAGTAACAATTGCATTGTAGTATGACTCATTTCCTGGCTCGTACAGTTTATATTAGGTCAGCGTTCACGGTTCGACTTCTGATATTCAGATCAAGTTGTAGGTTTAAAGAAATTCAAGTTCTAGTGAGTTCAAGAACCGAGGTACCACTGTATATTGCATTTAATAAATTTGAAATATACTAAATAGGTCAACATCAATGCCACACTGGCAAATGTGTATGTGTGCACAAATCATGTATACATTACATTTTGGGGACCAGCACTTTGCATAAACTAACAATTATTCGGTCCTTATATGGGGAAATGAAATTCCATTAAAAAATCTGCAATCAAAAAACTAAAAATGCCAAAAGTCTTGTACTTTGGGCTGCATAGGGATTAAGGCTGTAATTGTTAGGATTAGGGTACTTCTCCCAGGAATGAATGGATGGTCCCCACAAAGATATGAGATAAATACACATATTCTGAACGGATTAAGTTCAAGTTCTGAGGTACCACTGTATACACACACACACACACACACACACAGGTACCTCAGTTCTCGAACTCATTAGAACTTGAATTTCATAAAAGTCGAATCAACCAATTCGAAAAAAAATTACCTAGAGTCTCAGAAGTCAAACCGTGAATGCCAATCTAAGATAACTTGTACATATATTTAGACAGTAAAAATACATTTCATTATAATAATATTGCTGTGCCAAGCAGGGACGGAATGGAGAAAAAAGCGCCAGATATCAGGGTATCGGGAAATATGGGGTTTAATTAGAGGTAAGGCAGGCCACACGCAAACGGACAATACAATGACTCGACTGGGGAAACTGAAACACGTACTAAATACAGAGGACTAATGACAACAACCAAAAACAGCTGATCACACGGGGATTCCACACAGGGTTAACGAGCACATGGAAGGAGCGGACGATCGGGGCAGGACACATTGTTTGGATACATTTATTTTCTTACTTTAGAAATTACTGTTTTGATAAATATGCTTAGATGTGTTTAGTATGATATATGCTCTTATTTAATCTGGTTCATTTTGTGTTTAAATGCCAAAAAACATTTAGGTGTAATTTTTGGGGTCAGGAACCAATTAATTGGTTTTCCATTATTTCTTATGGGGAAAATCCTATCAGAACTCAAACTTTTTAGGATTCGATCTGGAGTTCTGAACGGATTAACTTCAAGTTCTGAGGTACCACTGTATACATACACACACAGTGTGTATATAAAAGCTTTCACAAACCTTTACATTTATTCATCTAATGTGATTATGATATTAAGAAGTGCTGTCTAGTGCTGCATGACAGATATGGACAAGCATTTTTATTTATTGCAATTATATTAAACAATTATATTAACTAGTAAACTTACTAAAGTAACATTAATGTTTATAAGAACTTTTGTAGCGCTTGTGTATGTTTAACAAAAGTGTTAAAATTTGTGTGATTTTAGAACATTTATAATTACATATTTTAAGACATTAAGCCATTATGAACATAAGAATGATTTTGAAACATAAATGATTATTACCCTGTAATTAATCTGAAATATTAGACACTTGTGATTTCATTTGTCAAACTACAAGTTTAGGTTTACATGTTTGACATGAAATATCATATGTACAAAAAGACCAACATGGGTCACCATGCAGCATGTCATCTACTAAGATCATATTAACAATTAGTATAATTAATTGTAATTCTTATTAAAGTTGAGCCAGTAACTGTTTTGTACAATCTAATCATTTTTAGGCAACTCAAACAGTTCTCTTTTTGTATCAGGTCATGTGTTTTTACTGACAGAAATTATGTTATCAAGCATTTCAGTATATGTTGCATAAACACTGTAAATGATTTCAAAGGACAATTTTCCGTCATTTACAAAAGGTCAGTTTCAATATAGAAACACTCATAAAACAATAAAATACACAAGTCTATGTAAATTACAGAACGAAAAATATTTTTTAGTGTAAAGAACAGAAACATGCTAGAAAGTAGCATGCTAAAAATGTCATTGAAATTCTCGAAGCTAAGGTTAGATGTGTGTATGTCAAGTTGCTCTGCCATAAGAAGCCTAATTTTCATAAAATGTCTCACTTGCCATCATGCCTTCTTATCCAAGAAGTGTATACAGTGTAAACAGTAAATAACTAGTTAAAAAAAGCCACAAGCAAAATTTCTATATGAAATAAATACATGGAAGCTGGAACAGAGCTTGCACCAAAATATCCAGTTTCAATGTAACGTTTGATCATACTGCACACATACTGCTGTGGCTGGCTGTTAATATTGTGTGATTTGCTGGATTATGTAGACAGAGCTTCTGTACCATCCATCTTTCTTGTATATATAAAAAATACATAACACATGTATGTTGATAATCATTGAATACATTTTCAAGGTAGGCCACGTTTCAAATTTAAGATATGTATTGCTGAAATTTCATCATGTCAGAAAAAATTAACAACCTTATCAAATTTTATGAGAAATATTTCACTACAGAGTCAAGGGTATATATGAATAGTATTCCATAATGCCCGAGAGTGAGCATATATATATATAAAATGTAAATTGTTTAGTTGCTGGAAATTGCATGCATGTATCATGATTTTCTTGTGGTGCAACTATACATATATATTCATATTTTATGTGACTGTGATATTGCTTTGCAAATATGGTATACATGAATAATGGCAAAATACATAGGCACTTGCTTATAGGTCTCACCAGAGCGTGGAGATGGAGAGAAGCATTATACTGTCTTATATGAGCACTCTGAAGCAGAGAAGCCATTAGCTTAAAAAAAATCCACTCTATACCTTTTATATTTTTATAGCACAGGCAATCAAATATACTGCATGCAAATATATCAAAACCAGAGAAAGGTATTTATCAAAAGAAAAGACAGACAAAATATAAAAATACAAATAAATTAAAAATTGACATGCAAGCTTTTGCTTTACATTCTAGATTTTTCTAATTTTGAACTAATGTCCTTCTTTGTTGTATGATTTGCCAGGCTGCAGCCTTGTCTTTCTTTAACGACCGCAATATCCCTTTATGTCTTCTCAAACATAAGAGCATAATGCAGCTGTATTTTTATCGTACCACACTCATTGAGGGAAAAGACAGAATGGGGAGAAAAGAGAGCCAAAGACCAACCTTTACAATGTACGTCACACCGGGTCCAGAGATCTTGTCAGCGGAGTGAAGCCATCCTCTGGAGGGTTTATTTACGACGCTGCTGGGATTCCAGCTCTCTCCCCCCAGGTGCATCTCTTCCAGCCTGCCCTTCTTCCCAGTGCTCATGCCAACCGAGTCCTGTTGCACGCACGGAGGACCGGTGGCAGAGTGGCAAAGGGTGTCGTTGGGAGCTGCTGTGGCACTCGTGGCGCTAGCAAAGCCTGAGCCACTGCCCCCTTGCAGCTTGGACACGGCCAGGTCTTTGACGGCTGAGGGCAGACTCTTAATGCCTATCAGGCTGCCGGTGTTGGCAAATTTTAGGTTGGAAACCTTATTGATGAGGGTGCAGAGGGTGGTGCCGCCATCCTCGGGTTCCGCGTGGAGCGCGTCGGCTGGCGAGGGGCAAGGGGGCTCGGCCGAGGGTGTAGGACTTGCCGAAACCTTGGGGTTCATGGAGAGGTTGTGAAGAAGATCATCGACAGATGTCACAGACTCATTCTTGAAGCGGTTGTATTTGGTACGGTGAAGCATGCCCTTCTATCTGCCTGCCTACAAACGAACTGGCAGATGTGATGCCAAGCTAATTATCCCCTCCTTTAGCATAGCAAATGCCTTGTAGCAAAACAAGCAATCCAGTGTGATATTTCTGTTGCAGTAATGGTTGTTGTACTTGATGTTATGGTAAGCCACAGCTGCAATCCAGGTTAAGAGAGAGGAATCAGACAATCCATGAAAAAGCACATGCATTTGAGAATAAAAAAGTACCAGGATAATCTCTTCCACTAGTGATGTCCAGAGAGCAGGCGACGGTAGATGGCCGAGATCCCGAACGCTCTTACAGTTGCCTATCCTTTCGCAGCAAAAGCATGACTCACAGATCTGAGAAGACCCTTCCCAACAAAAGGCTGACTGAACACAGCAAATCACTTCCTGTAGCAAAAAAAGAAAAAAAATCCTCCCACTTACAGCACACTAGAACCAATCAATTCTCAAATATCCCAGACTGATATTTCCTCTCTACTAGAGGAATGCTTTTCTTTCTTATTCCATCAAAAGAAAATAAAGACAAACCAAATCAGACTCAAATTGTCATTAATATGAAATCATTCTGCATGTTTTCTTTCACGTTTCTGTTTTTCTGCTTACTGATAAATTCCCCTCTGCTGTAACATGTAGGTACAGCTTACATTAATTTCTTTTACAAAATGTAATTATGCATAACAACCAAGAATTGAGGTTACTACTAAAATATATTTTAAAAATTTTAATTTTATTTTACTTAAACTAGTTTAATGGCTAACTAGGCTAACAGAAAAATATATAATATGCCAAGCATATCAGAAAAAATATAAATATACATCTCTTGGTGCGGGTAATAATCAAGTACATAGTTCAAAGCTTTCAGGTTAACGCTTTCTCTGACCCCATCTAAGTAAAACAGAAGCACTGAATTAAAATCACATAAATTAGCAACAGAAACAATAATCACATTTACTGTAAATTCAGCAATGACGAGTCAATATCAGCTGATTATAGATAAAGGAAATATATTCATATACATAATTCCAAGAAAGACATTACGTCAATTGTCCTTATGGTAGCAGAGGCAAAGGCAATACGTTTTACAGTATTGTAACCAGTCTCAAATCACTGTCTTTAGACAAAAAAGAATACCAATACAGCATAATCCTCCCTTAAATTTTACAGCTCTCAATTTGTTATCATTCTGCACCAAAAAGAAGGCAAATATGCTCTAACCTTTCTGATGCAGATGTATTCTTTAAATATTGCCAACCTAATTTATATTCTGTCTGGAAATACGGTACTGAATACACAATTAAAAATATCTAACAAAATATACACAGAAAAAAAATGAGTGATACCACGAGCTTATAATAAATGTACATTATCAGAAAACATACAAATGCCTAAAACAGTCTATATAAAGAGCAAAGCCATTCATAAAACATGTCCAGGCGACTGTGTATCGGATGATTGACACTCATTCATAAGCCTTCTCTCATCCTGTTACAGATTTCGCACTGCAGTCCCTCTCAATATCTTGTTAAAAACTGCCTTCCTGTCTGGCAAATACAGGAGGAAAAAAACACGCTTGTTCTTTCCTTGAATATGAAAGCAAACACAAACCGATGTATGAAAGCTCCCTGCTCAGGTCAAGCTGGTGGAAAAAGGAAGAAAAGATGATAAAAAAGACAAATCAAATGATATTTTTGTTTTATGTGAATGAAATTGCAGGCTTGCATACCAATGTTTCTGTGAATGAAGCGAGGCCTCTCTGCCTCTGCAAGGCAATCCTTTGGGATCGAATGGTCGTATCCAATAAGAAAAGAGCTGGATGAGTCATTCAGGGAAGGTTAGAATAGTGGAAGATTCCATTCCTTTTGCAGGTGCCATTTTTTTTTTTAACACAATGCTTTCAAATATATTTCAGCACTCCGCTACCTATACATTTAACAAATATTCTCTTTTTATCTAATATAAATAAATTTTTAAATACTTTGTTGTTTTGATTAATTTTAACACATTTTATTTCTCCCTCCCCTCATTCACTTTAAATGCAGGTCATAGGAACATACAGCCTTTTTTCTTCATGAATGTACTGTCTGTCAGTAATCTGAGATAAATTATTTTAATTGTCTATACCATTAAGGATGTGCATTTCTGTTTTTTTTCTACATGTGTGTGTGTATATATATATATATTGCATAACTACATATTTTTCCCCATGGAAAATAGGGTATACCACAAAAATCTAATCTGGACATATTCCTATACTTTGTACATTTATTTTCTCCAGAAAAACGCCATGTTTTATTTGATATGTATAAAATTAAGATAAAAAAAAAATCTAAATTTAATTTAATTAAAAGATGGCTTGTTTAGACACACACACACAGGTTTGTAATTATATCTCCATTTATTTCTATAGGGAAAACTCAAATCCCAACATGACAACCTTAACCCCTATCCAGCCCTAACCTTAACCATAAGTAACCAAACAAAATAGATTTTTGATTGCATTCACAGGTATTTGTGGGGACCTGAAAAATGTTTCCCACAACATCAAAATAACAGGCTTTGGTCTCCACACACCCATACACCTGACATATAGCTTTTATAATGTAACAAACTTGTTTCAACTTAATAATGATTTTTTAAATTACCCATGATTCTTTAGGCTTTATTCCTATTCAAGCAGGTCAATATCTTATAACTATTTATTGACATAATAATATTGTTTTCCATTTTACAATTGGAAAAAACTTAATTTGCATTACTCATAAAAACATAATGCTTAAAAAATATACACACAAAGCTAAAAATGCTGCACCATTATTAATAAACCACTACAGATACGTAAAAATATGTATCGTGATAATATCTTTGTTCAAAATACTAGCTTTATAGAGGAGGAAATTCTTAAGGTAGTGTGTGTTATATATAAGGAGGTATCCCATACAGGACTGAAAGCATTTTGAAAATTTTTGTTTCATTCAAAAATCCAAAATCATTTTCTAAATATACCCTAAATAAATAACCAAATAACTGTGTTTTTAAGTATATTTACTGATTGCACAGGTCTATAACGTAACTACAGAATCAACACTATCATAAAACTGACATTATTGTTTGTGCCAGTACGGCTGGCAGGATCATCCATCCATCCATCCATCCATCCATCCATCTCTCAAATGATTATCAATTACAAGGTCATGGGGAGACAATTATCAATTACAAAGTCATGAAGCCTATCTCAGGCCAAGTGGATTATTATGACATGGAAATTACAGACTGGTTATATCCCACAAAACAACATGTTCAAGCAAGCAGTGATCAAGAGTACACCTCCCTTTGACACCAAAAGCTCATTCTTATTATGACTTTAGGGCTAAGGAAAGCAGTCAGCCACCCGTATGAGGTGTAAAACAGTACAGTGTACGTTACAACAAATGAATGAAAAAAAGACCACAACCCCAGACTAACGAAGGCAGTCTGCTTTTAACGCATCAACAGCACCACTGCTGTCTGTCTCACTGATACTTCTCAGACAGCAACATCCTAAGGATGGCATGAAAAGTAACTGCTTTCCATTATTTAATAGCACTATTCTGCAATGACAAATGGTATTTATGTTCCACAGCAGGTGGTGCAATGCACCTGCCATGAAGTTAGAGGGAAAGTGTTGACTGGTGCTTCATCAAGATTATTTAAGACAGGATATTGATACCTTCAGATAGTGTAGTATGAATACAGCTAGAGTTTGCACAAATATATAATAAAACTACAGAATCAACACAATAACATAGATGCTATTGTTTATGCCACCATATGTGTCGATTAACCACCAGAA
Source organism: Stomatorhinus ivindoensis (assembly GCA_019775895.2). Classification (NCBI taxonomy): domain Eukaryota; kingdom Metazoa; phylum Chordata; class Actinopteri; order Osteoglossiformes; family Mormyridae; genus Stomatorhinus; species Stomatorhinus ivindoensis. The sequence goes on from JABFEB020000113.1 coordinate 17,586,670, forward strand.
ATTAGTTTACAAATTGCAGGCTACTTCGCTATACTAGCTGAATCAATATAGAAGCGAAGTGTTTTGCATTCTTGCGTTTGACAGCAAAACAAAATTCAATTCAGGGACCACAAAATCAAGAGACATTACTCATAAAATATGCCGTTTATCACACCATGATTAGTCCTTCTACGTAGTCGAAGATGCTGGCTTAGAGTGATAACACAACTGTAAGTAACAATACTTGAAATATGTAACTGAATGCAAATACAGGATTTTGAGCTTATTTGTATTCCAAGTGTTGTTAGTTGCCACTATATAAACACAACAGCAACACCATGGCAGGTTTTTTTCATTAAGTAACATAAATAGTTATTTCATATATGTAACTGAAATAGGTAACAACGCAGTTAATGTTATAAATATATAATGAAGTTATAAAATATAGTACTCCAATTGACTATCAGTATTGGTCAGAAATTTCCTTATCAGTGTATCAAAACTAATATAGGTAATATTTAAGCAATAGAACAGAAAATGTACAAATAAAAACAGACGCACACACACAAATGCTTTTTAGTCCGAAGTGAAAAAAGACAGCATTTTTGTTTGAGAAAGCACTACAAAGCCCAGAGAGTTCATCTACATAATCGTGACTAGTGTCTGTCAAACTCTCTCCAGTGATAGCTAATTAAGGCAGCGGGAAGTGCTGAAGACTGGGTGTAGTGTAAGTAGGTGTGGGGAGCATTCCTTTCAGCCAATCACTGAACAAAGACGACAATTCCTGCAATCTTGCTCGCTCACTACAACGTGACTTGCACCATAATAGATACTTTCAGCATCCATTGACAGGGAAGAGGAGAGGCTCAGGCTAGGGCTAAGCCTTCACCAAATAACAATGAGCAATTATTGAATTTTCCAGTAGCGACGTTGTAAATATCACACTGCCAATGTCC
>JABFEB020000113.1:17600677-17613672 GCA_019775895.2 Stomatorhinus ivindoensis
CCCCCCCCCCCCCCCCCCCCCCCCCCCCCCCCCCCCCCCCCCCCCCCCCCCCCCCCCCCCCCCCAGACCTGGGCCTGGAGTGCCAGCATCCTGCAGGGTTTTCCATCCTACCTCGTCTCTGATGAACCACACCTGATGTCAGGCAGATAGGAACTCATCAGGTAGGATGGAAAGTACCAGCACTGCAGGATCAGGGCTGCCTACCCGTGATCTAAAACTTAAATCGTATATACACTCGCATCATTACCGGTCCTTAAAAAAAATAATAAAACAGTTTTTAAATCTTCTGGAATGTTAGATTAATACACTGGAACCTCATGTCGTGGTTATGCAAGCTTGCCCAGTATTTTGGTCAGACCAATCAAATCCAGCATTTTCTAACAGTAACACACAAAGGTTATAACAACCACAAAAAGCATTGTACATTGTTAAGCATTGTGATGCAATGTCCCGAACTCCAAGGCAGTCAATGTATATATTAAATGTCACTTGGGGGGATTTTGGGCATTTAAATTCCAGATTTCATTTTCACAGGGATAGACATCTTTTCAGTCACTTGTCTCCAGCATAATACTACATTTCTACACTCATCATTTTAAATCATGCTCTAAATCACCCCAAGAGTATGCAAATGCATTTCAGTGGCTCTGAATGAACAGTTTATTGAATCACAGAGAGAAAATAAAAGATCAAGTACATCAGATCCCTGAGAATTACAAAAATAAAATGGAAAAAAAAAAAGCAAGCATTCTGCCTACATAAAATTCAGCTTAAAGTACTGGTCATTCTGACTGCACAGACAGCTTGAAGTAATTCCTTTCCCATACTATAAAACACAAGAACTTCAATATGGTAAACATCTACCAACTTACCAATTTGGTAAACTTTGTTTCCAATTTGGAATAAAAACTGAACTTACTGATAAACAATGTTGGTTTTAAATATGTTTGCACCACTAAGAAATTAAGTGTTTAGCAGACCATTGACATTTAATCAGAAGTGGTATGAAAACCAATTTAAAAGTAGACAGTGAGATATACAGTAAAGGCCTCATCAAGACTCATAAAATTATTTTCTGCATGCAGAAATGCATGTAGGTACGTGGCTGTATCTATAGGTAGGCGTGTGTGTGTGTGTGCGCGCGCGTGTGTGTGTGTGTGTGTGTGTGTGAGAGATATTAGGAACTCATATATTAGGTACATTAAAATTTACAATATTTGAAGGCTAATGCAGGTATTTATCAACATGGCGCATCCGCATCGGCATATTCAATGGGCTGGGATTCACAGACAACATCAAAGGGCTTGTCTACTGATAAGCCCTCATCTGTACACTCTGGTAAGAGTGTGTTGCCATTACTGCAGTCTGGCTCCGTTTCATAGCCTGTGTCCCTGAGAACCTTCTGCCGAGCTCCATTCTGGCGACATGGCTCCGCAGAGTCTAGCTTCTCCATCACGTGCTCCATCAAGCCTGCCTCGCAGGCCGCATACTCCGGCTGCGACTTCCTCTTCCCCCCCAGCAGAGCGGCTCGCGCCTTCAGGCACGGAGCCGGGAGGAACTGCATGTAGCAGTTGTAGCTGACAACGATCAGGAAGAGGAGAAAGAAGAGGAGGAAGAGGAAGAGCAGGGCATTGCTGTTGTCATGCAGTAGGTACTCGGCAGAAGGGTCACGTGGCTCCAGGTCATGGGTTGCCAGGTGTGGAGGTGCAGAGCTGGGGAAGAAATGCTTCGGCGAAAACTTAACCGTACTGCTGGGTGAAGGTGTTAGTGATGTGGCAGGCCGCGGTGGCATGATTAAGGTAGTAATGCTGGGTGCAGCGGTGGTTAACGCAGGTCCCGTAAACTCACCATTACCTTCACTGGCTGTTGTAGACTTATGGGCAGCACTGGAGCTAAAAGTGCCAGAATAGGATGTGTTCGCGAAAGATTCCAAAGTCACCACGTAGCCCGCGACCAGGCGGGTGAAATTCCGTCCCCCGCCCCACTCTATGGACCAACACTCATAGAGGCCTTGGTCTTCATTAGCCACGCTGTAGATCAGCAAGCCGCTCTCGCTCATCAAGTAGAACCTGGAGGCGTCAGTTAACATGCTGCCATTGACCTTCCAAGTGGCCTGTCCCAGGTTAGACCTGATGAGGCATGGTAACTCTACAGAGCTTCCTGGTTTTACTGAAAAGAGGTGGTATTCCTCCTTGGAGAGCATCTCTGTGTTCATGAGCACCAGAATGTGAAATTGGAGAATGGGGGAGAGAGAAGGAAGTCCCAGTTAATCAGCCAGTCAGGTAAGATGCATAAATCCCCCCCCCCTCCTTAACCTCCCCCATACAAGCTCCCACTGTCAAGACACAGGCAATATGAATACAATCACCACGTGAAGATGAAGGCTGGCAAAGCTAATCTATAAAATATTTAAAATAATACAACCAGTACACACAACTGTATAGCTATAGGAACAGCAAGCCAAATGAATAAGATTTTTCATTTTACAAATACATAAAATCACACTAAAATTACTTTATAGGTTTGAAAATTCAATGCATTATTTTTTCAACTTTATTGCCTGTAACCCACAATAAGCAATCAAGTTGTATAAAGATGTATACTTTTGCTCTAATTTTTTTTTAGTCAGTTTGTCTTTTTTTCCCTCATCTCAGCAACTCCTGCACTGCTCGATGAAATACTTTAGTTTGGTACAGAAATACGGTTATATAACAAAACCCCAAAGGTATAATGAACATTTTAGATAATGAACTCCTATGTTTTCAGTCTGTCTTCAAAATAATTTTAAGAATTACCCAATGTATAAATATTTAGTATTATAAGCTTAAATAATAGGTACAATTCATCACCATTAATCACAGAATACATATTGGCCACCCCTGTATTATAGTGAATCACAACCCTAATTTAAACATTATATATTACGCTCTGCTAATAAGGAGAAATTATTGACACAGAGCGTCTATCAGAATGACATTCAAAAAGTACACAGTATTGGAGGGCGTAAGTAGCAGGTACAAATTTTTCAACTTATAAAATCTTATTCCTGTTTTGCTGCTGATGTCAAGGCATCTGTTCTAATACCAAGACATTTAGAGACAAACATGGTCTCATATATTCATGACTTTTCCAAAATCTATTGTATTCTTTTAGCTAAAATCAAAGACATACCTTTAGGACAATTGTCAGCATCACCATTAAGACTCTGTACCAAGCTCCTGTAAAATATATGTTTTAGTACACAGCAATGTTTATAATAAGCAGGCTTTCTTCAGCTTTTCCAAAAAGTAGATCATTGTATCAAAGTAAAAGAAACTTTTCATTCCACTTAAAAGAATAAAGTTAAACTGTAAATTGATTGATTAAGTCTAACTTTCCATCATGTGGAAAAGTTCAATTAAATATACCATTGTGCTGTGTTCAGCCTCTGGAATATATTGACACACGCCATGACATCGGTGTCCCACGCACAGTAAGGGTCCCGGGCCAGTATGCAGTCCTCACAAGAGGAATACTTCTCGCAGAAGGCAGTGGGGGCCTGCACTACCCCAGTGTCAGAGCCGGCATACAGGAATCTCTGCAAATAGAATTTGCAATTCAGCATTCTCTTTCATAAACACATTTCACACATATACCCCAGGAAAAAATAAGCGAATAAACGGTTCTCAAAAGTCAATTTTGGTTCCCGTTCGGAGCCAGACTTGGTGACCCCACTTCAAGAATCTGACATTTCACATTTAGCAGTCATCCGACTGTCAGCAAAATATGAATCATGCATCTTAATGATTCATTTGATACATTTAATTCTTAAAATTCACAGTCTATACCTTCAAAGAACTTGTAATTTAAATTTCACAATGTTCAGTGGGCCAAAAACTGTATATTTTAACCAATAAAAAAGGAAAACAGGCCTTAAAATAGTACAAAAATGTTCTTAAAAACCGTACAATGTAACATCTTCGCTTACCCCCTGAGATGAAAGCAGCAAAGTCTTTATGGGTTCAGAATTACGGAGAAGCTGTACTTCTTCAACAGTATGCACCTCATTCCCATAAATTACAGACTTGTACAAGAATCCTTTATCTATGGCAAAACAAAAATGATCGATTTGTACAAACTCTCAGAAAATGCACAAAAAGCCAGATGATTAATATTTCTCAAGCTCAACAAAGCTGCATTCTCACATTACCAGTCAGCCAAGTTCTTACACAGCGTTTGGCATTTCAGGTGCAGAAGATACAAATCCAGACCAAGATTTTGTTTCTACCAACCAGCTGAGTCTCTGTGACTGACTCTTTATGCTCAGCTGGTTGGCAAAAATAAAATCTAGGTCTGGATTTGTGGCTTCTGGACCAGAAATGTCCAACACTGTTCTTGCACAAAACAAAAATGTCAATACTAATACAAACCAAAATACTAAAACTTGACAGAAACTCACCAGTTGCAGTGAAGATGACATCATACAGGTTGGTATCTAGGGCCTGCACCCTCTCGACAGTAATCTGGGTGTAGTTCACGTCCTTGGCAATAAGCCTGGGTCCGTTCCCTATTGGAAGTACAGGGTCTTCTAACAGTGGGTGATCCTTGATGAACTGTAATGTTTTATCTGGCAGGTGAAGAGAGCTGTTGATGTTCTGCATTCGATTATTATTGTTGATACACTAAAAGAAAAAGATTCATGAAGTATCCATATAAAAAAAAATCTTCAGACACCACTGAGAAACAAAATTCTAAGTTGAAAGGAAACCTAAAACAATCACTACTAGTCTTTAATCAAATGCTTTATAAAACTTTTTAAAATGTCATTTTCATATACATTCATCCATGTATGACTAATTAAAACCACAAGAAAATTACAGATGTAGTAAAAAAAAAATAAAAAAAAAATTCACCTTCGGTTTCATACATTCCACCAGTCCCCCAACATGTTTTCCCCTTCAGGTTTAATTTTCCCCCCACATTACGTCACTGTTTGCAACATTACATGACTGCCCTACATAGTAGCAGATGTAAGGGAGGATATACAAATTTAAGAGAGAATTATGTTGCTTATCCACTGACATACAGGAACTGAGCCGTACCCAAGCAGTACCGTGAAGAGAGACTAGTTACAGACTAATTTGGCTCCAGCTCGCTTCAGTTTTCTACTACAGAAGGATCAATAAAAGTGCTGCTGGGTATGGAGAGCAACCAGATACCAGCTTATCTACTGTTCACATGGTGTACATCGTAATTTCAGCTGTTCTATAGTACTTTAGGTAGTCAGAAATTTTCGAGTTCCGAGTTATCGTGAATGCATCAATACATTGCGATGTGTGAATAATGTATAGAATACACTCTTTCTTCAGATAATCCATGCGCAGAACACCAGTATCTCCGTGCATTTCAATCAATCAGATGGCAGGTACGGCTCAATTTACAATGGAAAACAGTCAGTTCGTGGTACGGTTTGGTTCTTAGTGACAGTGCGAGTGTGAAAGTGCCAATACTGTCCTGACAAACAGCCAATGCTAAAATTTACACTGAAAGAGCTTACATCATCTTGTTTTCATCTCACTGATCTCACTAACATCATTTGTTAAACATGAGCTGTGTAGCAACCTGGCTATATTAAAAGTGACTGAAACTATAATTACTCTTGTTAATGAGTATTCCACCATGCATGAACAAGCAAGTTGTGTGGCTTAGAGCCATATTGACCCTCCCAAAAAAGGTTTAGTTGACCTGATTTTGCCTTATCAATTTGCTAATGAAGCTGTTTTATGGAGTGCTATTTTACTGCCACTGAATTTGTGTGTGTGTGCGTATGTGTGGGTGTTTGTGTATCATGATTATAGTTAAATATCACAATGCATGAAACTCTTACCGCCCCAGGACGAGGGCTTGGAGTGATTCCATTAAATCTCACCCACTTGGTGTGGGACTGCTCCACAGTTGCTTTTTGCATGTACTTTCCCTTTGAAAACACATCTTCTACTGTTGACATGTTGTATGCACACACTGCTGACAAACCAACGTTTCCCCTGATTCAGAGGAAATGTTCCATTAGAGAGAGAGAAAAAAAATTACAAACCAACAACCCTCATCACGTTCTCACTGTGACACTACTCACCACTGTGATGTGAAGACACCATAAATTATGCTTTCTTTCCAGTCGTCCATCTTCAGAATAAACACGTCATGCACCACGTTGAAAACAAAGTTGAGCTCAGGCATGGAACAGACCAATTTAGCCTTTAAGAAAGTCGTCCACTTCTTCTGCAATGTTCTCTGCCCTCCAAGGTCACCCTGCCATAACAGGCATCATAACAGGCAGTTTGTTTATTATATTTATCATAATAAACGGCCCAACACAGGACAAGCATTAAAGACGATGGAACGATCACTTGTGATTTTTACAATGGGATAAATCCAGATAAGTTTCAATGGGCAAAGTAGTAAATACAGGTGGTACTCAGGTTATGAATGAGTTCCGTTTAAGTCGAGTCCAAGTCAAATTCGTAAGCAAGTCAGAAAAATACAGTACACAATAATAAAATTACTAATGGGTGTATTACACAACAAGAGCAACTACATAGGTTACTGTACTGTACCGTGAGCTGCCCTACCACTGAAGCCACACCATGTTTTCACGAGGGCCACAAAGTAGTGCGTGTGTGTTCGTTATTATGAACCTTTGTATTTAACCTGAATCTTTAATATAATAGGCTTTTTAACCCAGAGGCTGCCTGTACACTTGGAAATATACACATTTCTACTCCATTGTGCAAAGGTAACAAACCAAAGACTTGTGAGCAAGGCATATGAGCAGTGACACGTTCTGACCTTGCAAACCCGAGCTATCCTTGGTATGAGCAGCTTGCCAAAGAACTCATACTCCACAGACACTTCTGTGAAGAAGTAGTAGATCTTGTCGTCATCACCGTCCGGACTGTTCTTTCCCTCCCTAATAACATCCGCGTAAACAAAACTGGGCTCTGGACAGAAAGGCAAAAAAAGTGTTAATTCCCATTCCTATCAGTGCACAAAGCTGCAGCAGCAATTCAGCCAAGATTAGGAAACATTCTGTGAGGTCTCACACATTGGTATAAATGCAGACCTTGAGACTTTCCCCAATGCAAAATCCCCACTTAAAACTTCACGCCCCTAACTCATGACAAGGCCTCCTACCATTTAGCCAGGATGTTGAGTACTCTGTGCGCAGCAGACTTTGAGAATGAGAATATCTGGAAATGATTGGTTCACTTCCCAAAAAGTTGTATGCTGTTCCAGAGTACAGCTCTCCATCTAAAAATAAGACATACAGAACTTACTAGTTATATTCTAAAGTCTCCTAAAGAAAATCTGGCAAGACTGACAGAGAACACAATGGCTTGTCTTGTTTTCTTGTCTTCCCCCATCAATTAGTTTTGCCTCGGACATATTTTCATTACAGGCATTAAAACCAGCTGAGCGGACACAGAGTAAGCAACTTACCAACCATAACCGTAGTAAAACTCTGCTCGGGGTCAAAGGGACATTGTCCTCTGCCATCCTCTTGTTTCTTTTGCAATTTAAAATCTTTGAGAGACTAACAACGGAGAGAGAGAGAGGACTGTTCAAGAGAAATGTTCAAGTGAAACAGGAAACGCCATCTAGAGTAATCTTTCGGAGAGGTTACCAGAAAGTCACAGACAGGCTGAAAAGCATGTGTCCCACAAACGTAGAGGCTGCTGTCATCAAGCATTTGGAGAACGCGAATGTAGTTAAGACAGTCCGTCTGCAAGATACACAAATATACAACAGCCTTAACATGTCTGTTCATATTTTTACCAATCATGTAAACTCAAAACAAACTATTTCATATACATTATCAATAACAAAAAAAATGAAAAACAATAACAACATGGCAGACAGGTGCATGCTAATGAAAGAAAACATAATTAAAAACATTGCCACTTTTCTTCAAATCTCTAACTGCATTTTTTTAAAAGTTTCTCTGATTCATAAAACATTGGGGGAAAGAAGAGCAAACCTCTTTAGATTTTCCTTTTTGAATACACATAGTCATATGCATGTCTGGGACCTTCCAGATCACCTGCAATAAAAAACCTTTTATCAAATGTTACGTACATTCTCAATGTCAATAAAAATCAAAGTTATCTTGATTGACTATCAGTATTACCACATGCATATATATATTTTTATTTATACACACAAAACTTGAAAGGTATAATCTGCAGTGTGATGTAGCACTGGGGGTGACTAAGACAAAAATTATGCTTGACAAAATTTATATTCATTTCATATACTAATATCAGAATAAATCGCACCTTATTTTTCTTGACGGACACATTTCTCATGCTCAGTTCGAATACGGCCTCCCGCGCTCCCACATAAAGCACTGCTTCATCTTCATTCAACAGAAGGGTGGAATAATTAAAAATCCCCGGTTCTGAGAATTCTATTAAATCAAGTTCTGTCGAAAACGGAGAGAAAAAAAAAAATCTAAATTTTCATAGGAGAATTTTAACAGCATATTTACACTTTGTAGAAAAATAACCTTCATCCCCACCCAAAAATACACAAGAAAACAAAAACTATATGAGGAGCAGCCCTGTACTTAGAGAAATGAAGACGGGTCAAAAACTCCTCTAGTACACATGTGCTTCTGGTTGCCAGGCAGCAGCTGTCTATTCAGCCTGCGATTGTCTCTATCATTACACCCTTTTCAAATCACAATGATTTATTGCAAACCTGCTAAACGTTTTCATCTGAACGACCGGTAAGCAGCAGTCACTGAGATTGCAGCTTGGGCTTCTCGCAGCTAAACGCCGCATGTAAACTGCAGGCAGTAAAATGCATCACTCAGACTGAAGCTGTTCATATAGTATAATTACTGGTGGGTTTGTTCTTAGTCGCATCCTGCTTCACAGTTATCTTAGAAATCCACTATCCTTTTTCCAGTCTACAGTTAGCGGATATAGCCGCATAATCAAAACAAATTATAAATTTGTTCCAAAAGCTTTTAGTTGTGGCAGGATCTGCTTCTTGATATCCTGTGTGGTTGTGTGTGTAAAGACAAGGATTAACAGCTAGCACCGTTATAACATGTCATTAACCGTATCACATTTAATGAGCTGAAGCACAAAAGCATGACTGCTGAACAGGCGCACTGTAGAAAATAAATCACACTGTCATTCTATTTTCCTTCTGTACCAATCTTTCATTATAGAAATTTCCGACAGAAAAACAAGAGCGTTCTCTTTTTACCTTGATGTTTCCATGACATCCTGGGAACACTGGAGGGTCCGTGCGTTGACACCTCCAGCAGTAACCCCAGGAACACCCCAAGGACACCAAATGCCATATTGGACTCTTGGATTTTAGGCACTGTGAGGTTTCCTCTGGAAAAAGAAACACAAATGCGCTGATACAGAGTAACAGTGAGGAGCAGAGAACGTGACAGAGGGAGACCATTTCCCCTCCTACACAGAAGACAGCAACAGAAAGAGCAGATTTTGCAGAAGTAGGAAAGGAACCAAATCAGCCGATTCTGTCTCGCAAAAACCCAACCAGGAATCTAGCGGAAATGCTGCTCAAAACTACCTGCTAAACAATTACGGAAAGCTATTCAGTTTACTTAAATGTAAACCTTCAGAGAACATTAAAGAAAATGAATCTGCAAGAAAACGTAGTTTTTTAAGGCCAAGAAGGTTCAAACTTTAGTCCTACAGGATGCAACATTTTATTTGGTAGATTTTATACAAACTGTGATGTATACCCATGAGACAATTATAACCAGCCCCACGTGAAGCGAATGATGACGACTCTTGTAGAAATGGTGCATGTCAAAGTCTGTGATAGATTATAATTAGATAAGCTAATATTTTGCACTCAGTCAACAAACTGACTGCTGAAAAAATGAGCAGAGGTATTGATCTGAGTGACTCTGGCAAGGGCCAAATCACTGTGGGCAGATAACTGGGTCAGAGCGAGGCTTGTGGGTTGCTCAGTGCTCGCGGTAAGCCCTGGGGAGTAACCCTACCTACCGAGAGGTCAAAGGGGGGGGGGGGGAATCACTGCTGTCAGGTGTAGGGCAGCCAAGACTCGTCAATGGGGGATGTGAAAAAGTCCATCCAATGTGGTACAAATAAATAGCGAAGCAACAGAAAATGGTCAATTTTGATGGTGGTCACGGGAGTGATGTCATGACATGCAAGGCTTCCAGGGCTCATGAGCGCCCCCACAAGCCTTGCGGTCTCGGCGATGCTCTAACCCAGTCGTCTGGCCATAACGATTTACCCCTTACAAAAGTCAGTCTTCCCTTTATCCCTTCTGTGTTCGACATATTGACGATGAGTTCCAAATGTTGTAAACTCCAAGTTCACGGAAAACAGATGCTCTAAGGGAAATGCCCACTGATTTTAAACCTCATTCATTTTACGTGGCACAAATTAAATAGTAATTAAAAATAAAATTCTAAGATTAATAAACAGAACGTATGTATCACCTTTGACCCCCCCCCCCCCCACATAGAGATATTCAACCATAGATTCTTTTCACTTTATGGCATGAGTGTTGCAAGCAGAGATAAGAACAAAAGCTTGTGATATGTCAAGTGGTTTTTATAAGACTTCCATTTCCTTTGTGAAACTCTTCATTCATGCATTTGTGCCATTTTAATGCTAATGTTCTTTTTAGCAAATAACTGGCACACCGCCAATGTAGTACACTTCAAGTAGGTACTATATGACAAGAAAACATGTATAGACTGCTGAGTAGATAAATGAAAGCTCAACATTTAACACTGGCCTGGTGATCTGGCAATGATTTTCAAGACTACTGGGCCAGCTTATCACCTTCACAAAATGGTCCACTTACACCCCCCCAAATCAGACAGAGTCAATGGAACGGTCTTGCACTGGTGAGACGTGCCGCCTCCTATTCGGATGGTGTGGGGGCAGCCATTCATCATACTGGAAAAACAGCAGCAAGAGAACGTCTTTGCAACATTCTCCACTTGGTAATGAGACTTGTGTTTGTTGGCTTGTTGCTTTCAACCATAAATCAAACAAACAATCAAAGAAAATATAGAAGAAACATTGTCTTTTATATAAATGCAATGCATTTTTATACTAGAACATTTAAACTATTGGAAATACTACACACAATGTTAAAATCACAGCTGTGCATATAATATATTATACGCACGCACAATTGGAAATGCGTGTTTGATTGAAATTGTGAAGACAGAAGCAGAGTCCATATCCGCATGATGTGCCATCATTAGTTAAGCATTTTTAGCAGGTACGTGGTAAGGTTGTATGTAAATATTTAACAATAACAACCCACTAATAAAGCATTCATAGTGCATGCAGCAATCTGCCTCCCTTTATTTTGTCATTAAATAGGTGCTAGATGAAAAGCCATTAATATTCCCATAATGCATTGCCCTTCCCATTGACAAATGCCTCTGCTAAGACCTGCAGATTGCCAGAACAAACTCCACAAAAGGGAATTATAAGACTTCGCACTTTCCCAAGCAATGCATGTCACAGGTCTTACAAGGAGCATGTGAGGCTGTAATAAGCCTTACATGCAGGAAATACAGGAGGTCAATTACCTCCCGTTACCAAACTTAATGGCTCACTGCCTCCCTCTTCTGCTCCATTTAGGGCAAACAGTCGCTGGCCAATTGCCCACTTTCAGGTGCTAATTTACATGCCAGACTGGATTAGGAGGCCAGAACTTTAAGGATTAATCAAGTGAGCACGCCCAAAGCTCAAGTTCATTATTATTAAGTGTCTGATACCTTGATAATATCTAAGTCATATTCATCAATTAGTATAAAATCACTCGCATCTGTCAGCATATCCCACTGCATGGTTTTATCAGAATGTCTCTGCAATGACATCCCTTTGTGTGTATGCATGTATATATGCACATTACCACACCCATTTTCCTTTCCTCAGTTCCAGATTTTTATTTCCCGGTAGGTACTCAGGCCATGTGCCAGCTTCCCAGCCTGAGTGAGAGTGCAGGATCACAGTGCTTCATTACCAACGGGAGGGGCTGTCGGAGCACATGCTGAGGGACCATGTGTCAGCTTCAGAATTCAGCACCTGGAGATGCCCCCCAAAACTTGCTCTGACTGGTCCTATAACCTCAGCTCACTGGCTGAACTTTACATCTCCATGCCCTTACATCATGCTCGTGAAGGACACGTGACAATTAACCCCTATGTTCCCTGCCCTTATGCCAATTACTAGCAAATAATTTCTGCATTTCCCGGTCTAATAATTAGGGTCAGGGAAGCTTCATTTTGCTTGACATTCACACAAAGGTTTACCGTTCAGTACTATGATAAATGGCAGTTGTACATTTAGTCATTTGATTTAGTTTCTCCATTAAAGTTAAGAAAAAAAATGTACAGTATGGCAGAAAATCAGAATGAGGAAGAATGGTATCCCTATATTAGACAATCATCCGAGCACTACTCGTCACTCAGGACAAGTTATACGGCACATAATGAAAAAGTTCCTCAGCCAATCAGAAGGCTCTGTGGCAGAGCCAATCTATAAAGCAGATATGGGAAGCACCAAGCAAAGCCAAGAGTAAGAAAATAACACTAAATGGGTAGCCTTAGACATAATTACTGCATCTTATATAGATGCTGAGCTTGCATGTTAACCTAAAGTGCCCACACTAAAGAAATTAAGGGTCAGCAGTAGTACAAGGATATAATTAACCAAGAATCAAAAAAAGCCACACAGCCCTTGCAGGTCAAAAGATGTAGGGAAAAGCACAGACTGTAAACAGTTTTAGCACATGAATGACTCCCTCAGCAACATCTGTAATGCAAATGCTGGGCTATAAACTGAAATGCTGTTTGAGAGATTGCAAAACACACGTTTAGAGACTGAAGAGACTTCAATATAACAAATTAAACTAAACCAAACTAAGGAGTAAAAAATATTCAAAGCATTCAAAGTCTTTCTACTGCGATCGCTTTA
>JABFEB020000113.1:17613772-17625217 GCA_019775895.2 Stomatorhinus ivindoensis
AATAATAATAATAATAACTCAAAATTTTGCTCACCAGAAACAACAACAGGAAGTAACTTCTTGAATGACACCTAATCCATAATGCAAAAATCAAAGAAGGAATCTCTGATCTATTTCAGGAGACATAAAAGAGCAAAGGCAAATCTAGGGCCTTGTGGTGCAGTTGCTGGTGACATCCTGAGACAGCTGTCTGGATGACCAGTGTATACAGACATTCACAGTAGAGTATCTGGTTTAACCTTGGTGAGCTGGGTCGTTTACAACCACCTGCTATAATCCCACTGCGACTGCACACACTCCAGATGCATACGTGCGGGGAAATGATAATTACAGGATTGTTGATGAAATGTTGTATAATGTTTGTCATTTAGAAGTACTTTCCGCAAAGAATTCACAGGAACTAAAGTGAGATGAGACGTTCATGGCCACAACCCCACATTCTAGCAGCTTGTCACTGGACCAGAAAGGTCCAGAGAAGAGCCTCCTTATTGTTTCTGCAAGCTATCTTTAGACAGGGCAGCAATTTCATGGTCTCATTTAGTCTACAAAAGTCTTTTTGAAAACGGACACCATTTACTGGCACTCGGACACTTCCTATTCTTCACTTGTTAAATTGATTTAACGTCAGATATACACAATCTACTTGTATTGAAAACAGGGAATCATGCCAAATTCTGGAAAAAAGTGCATGATGCTAATATTCACATCTTTACATAAGTATCTGTAAAATATTTATACTTGGAAAATGTGCAGATACTATACTTGTACATTACAATACTTGCATCTTTACAGTACAAATTTCAACCAACCTTAATGTTGACTTTTGGTTGCCTAATGATATCACTGCTGTTATTTTCCCAGAAACATTGTTCATCATAATTGAATCATAATTGAATTTATTCCCTCCACCCATTTTTCTTATTAAATTGATGACTTAATGAAGAACTTCATTCTTCAGACCAATCTATTCTTCATATTTACTTACAGAAACCTCGTCCCTTTAGGCTGTAATATACGACGGTTTACGTATAGTTTAGCATAGTAAAAATAAGAGGTTTGAACCCGCCAAAGTCTTGCTGATCAGGCATATAGCCAGGTACTAAAATTACCGGTCTGAACCCCCTCGAAATTCGGCAAAAGCTCCACAGGGGACCAATCGGTAGGATTGCAGAACCACCCCCGAAAATTTATTTCTGGCTATAGGCCATAGGTTTAACACTAGGTGAGACTGATTGATAAGCTAACAAAACAGCTGCAGAAAGACGTGCCAGTGTCTTACAGATCACGGGTGGGGAAGGTGAAGATCGGTGTCCGTTTGCCTTGAACGGATCATGTTCCATCATTACGCAAAACAACACCTTGCAAAACAAACCTTACATTCTCCACGGTCAGGGTGCATCTCTGATCATGACGTGCTGTCATGTTATCGTCCCAGATATCACGGACTCGAAAAGTACTGTTGGTATAAAAACCGGACAGTGTTACACGCAGAGCTTTTCCTCCGCCGTTCCAAAGGCCGCCAGCTGGCTCGGGAAAAGGGCAGCTGCACAGTCCACGAGATTCAGGATAAAATGTGAAGTTATATTTATGCACTCGTAACTCCAGAAGTGCTCCGTATTTTTCTTTTCAGCATACATAATACATAAGCAATTAAAAATTACAC
The DNA here is from genome assembly GCA_019775895.2 of Stomatorhinus ivindoensis. Taxonomy (NCBI): domain Eukaryota; kingdom Metazoa; phylum Chordata; class Actinopteri; order Osteoglossiformes; family Mormyridae; genus Stomatorhinus; species Stomatorhinus ivindoensis. Next base: position 17,615,436 of record JABFEB020000113.1, read on the forward strand.
CAAAAGTATATGACATCTTGCATCATTTCTACTTTATTCAGATTTTTAATGAACGGCAATATAAAAAGGCAAAATTTCAAATGAATATCAGTTAAATATGGTCGCATGCATAGAGAAATAAGAAATTCGCTCAAGAATCCCATATCGCTGTACTGAAAAGCCAGTGCCTGATAGGTTTTACTTCAGCAGTTGCAAAAGCTACATTTACAGACCCAAGTGAGAGACTGAATTACAGTGGCAGCTTATTATGAAAGTCCAAACCGCTGAAAGTAATTTGTCATAATAATGTAGGAGATGGCAACCTTAGGCTGCCATACTGCCTTCTGTCAACTTGGAGAATAAAGCAAAGTTAAAAGGGGTTTATATTTTTACATTTGAGTTTATATATTATAAATTTGAGTATCGCGATGTGTTTCATGACACTGAATTAAAATTCTTAAATGCACAGCATTGATATCTAATAGTTTACATGCAAAGATGTACGGCAGACAGTGGTTCATTTTATGTTGTTTAAACCCCCCACTGCTAGATAGATTACAACGCTGCTATGTTCAGCCATTTGACTCTTCCACTGTGACATAATGTAAACTGAAAACTATGAACCAAGATGGCGGCGGGGCACAGGCGCAACAGCCAGGAGCTCTCCAGTGCCACTTTTGTTGTGCAATATCCCTTTAACAATAGTTTCTAACCTTCTAGTTCCAGCATTTTATTCTTTATTTTTGGTCTGTGTATGTGTGTGTGTGTTTTCTTTCTTTACCTGTACTCTTTTTACAGTCTCAGCCTTAACTTGACATCTAGAGGCTTGTTCCAATCATTGTATTCGTACAGTGACAAGAGATAAACTTTTTAACTCAGATTTTCTGCATATGGTGGTGTGTTCTTTATACCGTGACAGTTTTCAGGTACAAAATTCAATCAGTAAGTAATGCTTTGTGTATTCGAATTATGAAAAGTCCAAAAAGCAGTTTTCTACTGGATGAAAAGCCTTAAAGCAAGCAAAAAGACTGAAAAAAAAATCCAGAAAAATGATTTAAAAAATAACAAAATTAAGAAATAAAAGCCCAAATGAGAAATTAAGCGGCAAAGAATTGGGTTTAAGCATGCAGCTTTCACAGAACGACATGCGTGCATGCATACAACGGGCCGAACTGTTATTCTGACCTGTTGCTCCTTCACGAAGCCCAAATAGATGGGATACTCTTCTTTCAGGGAGAGCTACAAAACTGTCAGGCTACAGGAAACACAAAATTAGAAATACGTTATTGCTGCATTTCTCTGAGAAGAACCAATGGCAGACTGAAGTTTAGCAGTACAATCATACAACAAATTTTGTTTCAAGAGTGACCTTGAAATGGCAAATGACAGTTGTCTGTTCTTACAAACAAGAGGCACAAATGAAGGATACAACAGTGGAAACATCAAAAATAATATGGAAATCTAGTTGTAACTAATATTATTGAATGGAAAGAAGATCCAAGAGGCTTTGTTTCACAGATGAACATTACAAAATATGGATTAAATGCAGAAGGGCCTTAAACTCATGCAAATCCCACTGTGGAATCTATAGGTCCTGTTTTCCACCTGCGCAAAGTGCGACTCAAAGTGGTTTTGCTAGCTTCATACCAGCGCATTGCTCATTTTCACACCATGAGCACAAGTTGTCAAAATAGTAAATGACTATTGATTGGGAAAAAAAGGTCCTTCAGCATGAAAGCACCTATTTTTTCTTTAAACTAAAAAGGTAGCTTTTTATTCCTTAGCAAAAGTTGAAGAAACCAGATGGTTAATTGTGGTTTTAAATTAAATGTGACAAACATTCGCAAACATTTCACAAATCTGGGGTTGAGGCTGAACAGGTTCATTTTAATAGGTGCAAACAAAACAGCTCTGCTGACAGTCTTCCCAGCATTTCTGAATTATTACTGTGTGATTTCTCATGGACTGAATTTTACTGCAGATTGTGTGTGTGTGTGTGTGTGTGTGTGTGTGTGTGTGTGATTGGGGTGAGTGTTGGTGAAGGTCTAGAAAAGTCCTGCTTTCTATCACATGTAAAAATGGCAGTAGGCCACCTTCCAGCACCAGTAGGAAAGATAACATTACCACATGCATACAAATGTAAGCATAATGCTTAAAATGCAAGGAGTGGAAGTTCCCTTGTATCACAGCTCTAACTAGTGGGGGGGGGCGTCATACCACACAATCTGCTTCTTAGATCCTTACTGGTACGGAGTCACCTAAGTGTGTTTCTATCACAGCTATACGGAGGCCAAAATGCGCCAACATCAATGTTGCATTATAATCATTTTAAACTTAGGGCTCCTGTGACCAGTTTTTGACTTCTGTGCTCTTCGTTTGTGTCTGACAAAGTAGCACTTCGAAGGGATCCCTGGACAACGGAGTAAGATATATCTTCTGGCAGAACTCAAAGAATGCCCTCACTTTTGCTGGCTTTTACAGGACTGTTTTTCATGCATCCACAATTGTTTTGAATTTCACTGAAATGTGAAACATCTTAATCTGGTTTTCATTTAAAAAAAAAATGAATAAGCTGCAAGCCACGGTTGGGTCCCCTTCATCTCTTCTTGGAATGAAATGGCGAATAATGAGAGGCAGGACAGGACATCACACTCTTAGAAACTCTGTGACAAACGGCCAGCCCTCTTTTCACAACACTTTCTTTTTGCCTATGTGCTTCCACACGCAAAATTAAACTCCTTCAAAAGGATGAATGCATTTCATTCAAAGGGAGACAAGAGACCAATGCCCAACACTTCATTCAACAATCGAGATTCGCACCAAGTTCTCTCACACGAAAATTACTTAGGAAATCATTAAAATTTTAAATGCTACTTACCAGATGTTTTTTGTTTACGTTTCTAATTATGAGCCTTAGAGAACTTCAAATGTGCTATATCGACTGCTTACCAGATAGAGTAAATAATTTAGAAAATATACACATGCATGCTCAGAGAGCAGAACTGAGCCCAGAAGTTCAAAAACATTGTAACTGATTTTTGAAACATAAACCAACAAAATAGCCCAATTCATCAATTAGGTTACAAAAGCCTGAACTGAGACTTTAAATAATGAATAAGAACAGCAACAATTCGTTACGGTTGTACATGAAAGCAAAAGTGAACACAGCCTTCATTCAAGTGACACATGACTATGAAATACCATTTACCAATTAACAGAACTGAGACACACACAAGTCACATAAAATGGCAAACAATGTAACCACTAAAATATTTAGCCTGAAAGGCTTCATAAGCAATACATTGGTTTTCCGGTCGTCTTAAGCAGTCCATTAAACAAATGCTACTTCTCCAATAAACAAAAAGGCGTTTCATATGCGAGTCAAATTATTTACCAGGTATAATTAGAAAGATGACTGCACAAATGTTCAAAAGGTCGACATCTCCTGAAGAGGAAAAGTAATACCGGCATATCACATAAAGTCTCAAATACCACTCCAATTTTCAAAGAATTTGATGTTTTTTTTTAAATTTTTTTAAATTCTATTCGTTATTTTATTTCCAGTTTCGTTATGTTATTCTGTTTCCAGGATATTCTGTTATGTACTGTGTAGTTCCAAAACTTGGTGACAAGCTTAATACAAGCAATGTGTGTACATTTTATATATTATTGTATATCTTGCTCCGTCTTGGCTTGTGTGATCTTTTTACATACACTTTAAGTACCTCACTACTGTATTTAGCCTACAAGAATTTCACCTGGGGATGAATTAAATTTCTCATCTTAAAAAGCACCAAATGTCAATTTTATTCCAAATAAACTTAACACACACTTAATAATGTATAAGTGAATAGCGACACTTTACAAACCAGGAAATTAATAATCCATATCATTACCTACACACCCAATGAAATGCGCAAATACCACAATACTAAAACCTATTTAAAATTCCAACAAAAAAAATTAAAAATAAAAACTGTACTGTAGCCTCTGAGTGTGAATGTCCGGCGCATGACTGAGCGGCAGTTAAAAGAGATCACTGTGGAACAATGTGCGCCGGCTCCCTGTGACACACTTGAAACTTATGCTTCAGAGTTCTTCTCCCAACATGGGGCAATAGGCTGGGTGGATGGGGAAACGCCACTCATGCAGAGCCCTGTGATTCTCCCGGGGGAAACGGCGACGGTCCACATTCTGCTGCCGACTACCACGGTTCTCATGTAGAAACATCCCGCTGCTGTGACAGGGCTTGGCAGGGGGGTGCGCTCCGTGGGGGAGGGGGAAGCAACAGCAGCTTTGTCAAGCACTAAATGCAAACACTAGCAACATCCCACAGCTGATCTTTAGTCGTGGAGGCCTTTTCCGTTTAAAATATTCTTTTCAGGGAAGTTAAGAAATGCTTCGCTTCATTGTTGGCTTGTATTAAATGTCTGTTGCTTACCCCTTTTCACAGGCAATTTTGTATGTTGTACATTGTACACAAAAAGCCGATCGGGTTGTAAACGTACATATCATTTATGTTATGTTTAGCTCATATCTGCAACTTACAATGTAAATACTGGCTAATTAAACAATCCGTTATGCTATTTTTCTTTTTCCCACAAATGAGAAATAAGGGGCGGGGGATGGGTGAGATTCCAACGTATTCATGACACAAAATGTGACAAATGAAAGCTGTCTTTGCAACACAGAGAAAAGGATTACAACAGCTTGAACTGCAAGAAAGGCAATCCCTGTGTTCCAAAGGGCCATTTCTACGATCAGATCCAATGGCATTCTTAAAGTGTGAGAATCTTTAATGACGTTTCTTTGCCAGGGTAGTCCTTTTCACAGTGCCATCCTAATGACCAAATTCCAGTCTTTATCATGTCTAATTAAAAAGGTGAAATTACTGACTGGCTGAGCAGGAACGCATCAATGTAGGAATCACCCAGGCTGGAATTTATCAATACGTGTAAAAAAAAAATAAAACATAAAAAAAAAAAAAAACATTTAGTTTAACATTCAGTAAACAAAGAAAATGTTTTCTTGGAATGTATTCTTGAATATTTATAAATATAAATACACACACACACACACACACAACTGCAGGGTAGAATAAAAAACAGATTGGCGATATCAAATTCATTGGAGATATCAAATTCATTGGAGATGTAGCACAAGTCACATGAATCTTAAGCAGCACTGCGCTGAGGGCCGCATTGTTTCGTCAGCGACAGGATTGGTTTCTCCAGTTTTCTTCACTTCCGTTTGGCAGGACATTTATCATTCTTCCAGGCAAACAATTGTGCTGCAACACTGACCAGCACTGACTGAACAATGCACAACTAAAGCTGGGCCTCCATCACCTCTTTCATGGTCGCTAGCATACTTCTGATCCTCAGGACAGCCTGTCAAAATAATCTTAACTTATTTAAAATGTATCTGTGGAGAAAATTTGTTTCTCCTTTGTTTGACCGTGAAGCATGTACAAATTTAGTTGGATGTATGACGACAGGAATAGGCATCAACGAGCAAAAATACATCCTAACAGTTAATTGTACTTAATGAAACTGATGTGAAGGTAAAACGTTCAAATTATCTTGTGAAGCGCTTTCTCTAGGCTGTCCTTCAATCCTCCAAAGATGCAAGTAAAGTTCTCAGAGAATAGTGGCTTTACAACAAACACAAAACCACGACTAATCAAGGGTAGGTTTTCTGATACTTTAGATCAGTGTCTCCCAATCCGGTCCTTGGGGAACCACAGTCGGTCCACATTTTTGTTCCCACCCAGCTCAATAACATGCACTGTCTGTGGGTCCCCGAGGGCCAGACTGGGAAACACTGCTTAAGGTCAGTGCCACTGCATTCAGCCATCACCGTTTTTTTTTGCATGTTCCTGGTAACAGGTGCAGCTCAGCGAGCCGCTGGCAAGATGGTGCAGACGGGGGCTTATCACAGCCAGCCACTGAGAAATGCATCACTGGCCGTGCAACATATAATCAAGTTTCATTCCAATACCCCAAACACAAACACTGAACTACGGATGCAGACGAACAAAAGCACTTTAATGATACGCCAAGTTTAAGCCGAGCTGTAAGTATTCTTAACAGACGAGCTTATGTTGTCACTTGGGCTAAATATCTTCTGCGATTATTTTTTTGTGCAGTGTTTACCGTGTGAACACCAGCTCCCCGAGAAAGGCTTTAAACTGGCGGAGGGGGTTAACTCTCTCCAAACAATAACCCCGACAGCAAAACAAAACGCAGCCAGAAACAGCTACAAACATACCAGAGAAAATGAGGATGCAAATGAGGCCCAGTACAGACACTGTGTGGCCTTGATTTCTTAGTGTCAGCAGGGCTTTGATAGCGAAGCCAAACAAACATGAAGAACCAATTCACTCAAGGTCACCTGGCAATAAAAACACAACACAAACATGTGTTCAGATCAAGCAAATAAACTGGAACTTACTTGTCTGTCATGGTGTAAAAAAAAATAAAAAATTCCTCCTTGGTCAGATAACGTCAGAACGGAATATGCCCCAGGACGAAGTACACCTATATCTGTGAAGGGGAGGGGGTGGAAAAAGAGAATTAGCTGGGATAGACTGTGGTGGTTAAATTAAAATATTATAGAAACATATTATAATTCCTAAATCCAGGTTTTTGTTTCAATACAAACACAAATACGCACACACTCCTATCTTTGTAGGGACTGTCCATTCTTTTCTAACCTTAACCCCAATCCAGTCTATTGTTTTAACGGCTCAACTGGACTTATGGTTAATCCACTTAACCATAAGTAACCAAACAGAATACAGGACTTTTGGCATTTTTCAGTTTTTCAAACACAGATTTTGTAAAACTGAGTTTCCCCTTGAGGGGACCACAAAAACATGTGGTTCCCAAAACATAATACATACACATGGCTACAGAACAAAAAGGGCGTATTTTTGCATCTGCAGAAAAGCATGCATAAAACCCTCACAATTACCAGAATTATGAACCAAATGAGGAAAGAGTGGACTCAAATCCTGGGGATAACGTTGCTATGGTAACCAAATGAGCAAGAAGAAAGTGCCTGCATGGAAAAGCCACTACTGACAGTATGAAGAGTAACAATGAGATACTTCAGATACTCAACCCTCCATCAATCTATGCATCCATTTAACTCGGGGGTCAACACCACCACAAATCTGATGGACATTTTGATCAAAATGCAATTTTTACCCCGGACTTGGCATTTAAAATGGTAGCATACATAGTTTTTTTTTTTTTCTCTCAATCAAAATATTCTGCCACTGACAGACAAGTCTTGCCACAGACTTGCGTGTGTACAAACATTTTTGTACAAATATAGACAGGCTGACGATTTAAATGTCCCTGAAAACAAATTAGCAATAGGAATCTATTTTTCAGAAGGATAACCTTTATTTCCTATTTCATTTTGTAAAGGTGTATGCTATCACCCATCCATCCATCCATCCATCCATCCATCGTTCTCCTAATTTTCATAAAGCCCTTTACAGGGTAAAGGACACTATAAATAAGTCTTGTATTTGAACTGCACTCACATATTGGCTTCTACTCGACAAAAAGAACAAATAACATGACAAAATTGCGTGTGCATGTAAGCAAAATGTATAAAATGCCTCAATTTGCAAAATACCTGGGTTTAAACCTTTAAAAGCCTCCCACATTTTACACACGCCTAAGAAACCAGGAAGAGGAGGTACCATCTTGCCTAGGGGACGATGACAATGACAATGATAAATTGAGGGAACAAGAGACGCTGGATGAGTGAGGTCCTTCCCAAGCTACTGAAAGAAATGGATGTTGTTGGTGACCCAGCTGACTTGCCATTCCAGTATCTCACCAGGTAAAACACCTCTGGACTAGCAAAGATGTTCCCTTTTTTTTTTTTTAAATTGGGATGCCAGAAGGTTGATTCCAATTAAAAGGAGGGGGGGCACTTCTCAGCCACCTTGGAAAAGTCCATGCCAGAATACCAGAGGAGGCCGACAGCTAAATCTTGGATTCAAGAGGAGGAAAAAGCATAGTTTCTGGACCAATGCTGCATCTACATACTTGGCACGAATCCGGCGTCGTGTGGAGTGTGTGCTGGTCTCTGTCGGGGCGCTTCCTGCTTGTGATTTTAACGGGGGGGGGGGATGTCAAGACGCAGCCGTGAGTGGAAGGGAAACTACAGATAACATTTCTGCTTTTTGTAGATGGTGCTGTGCTTCTGGCATCACCCAATCACAACTCCCATCAATCCAGCAATTCAATGCAGAGTAATGCTGTGTTCCATTTGAACGCTTAACTCAGAAACGCTGAATTCCTAGTCAGAAATGTCTACTGGGAGTTGGAATTCCGAATCTACACAACCCCGACCTCAGAATTCAAGATATATTTTTCAAAAACCATAATACTAAAAGCTTCAACAGTAATTCGTTAGGTAGGATAAATTTGCCACGATCAAAGGCAAGCAATGGTGTTTCTACAAAGCCAATAGTAAGATGAATGTCACACCACATTCTTCAGAGTGCATGGGAGTTTACATTGGGCTGTATCAATTTTACAGACGGGAAAAAATATATATGCGCAAAAGGCCAGCATCTGTGACAATAAGGAGCCCTTCTGGAGAAGCTGTTCCACTGGGAGCTGCTCTCTGACCCACAGGCTTACTGGTGAGGCAGATGACACGCTTAAACCTGCAGATACATTCATCCAAATAGGTATCAGACACAAGACAAAAAAAAAAACCAGCAGCTGCTGCTTTTTAACTGTTGTATCTACTAACATCTTATTGTCATAATTTCATTATAAAAAGCGAGTACAAATAATGACACAAACATGACAAAATCCAGCTCGCTGCCTAATCAAGTGAGACATTCCTGGGATACGTGCTAAAACTGAAATAAAAATGCATCCCTCCCATTTTTTGTTACATATAAAGAGCAAAGCAAGTTCTTAGCATGTCTTGATTCAACAACAGAAGCTAAATGTTAGATAGGAGCTAAAGAATTCTGGCTGTGAATTTGACCCATTAATAATAACAATAATAATCAATCATCATCATCACCACCACCCAAGGTGTTTGTAACCATCTGTGGAAAAAATGAACTGTTTTAAACCGAGATAGTAAAATGTCAACTAAATTTGAGAAAATGACCTTGACAAGATGGGGGGGGGGGCGGCAATCACAAGAGCCCCTCCTTTAAATCAACACGCCTTTCTGTTAAAATGTAAAGCTCTACACACACTTCTTGAACCTTCCAGATACTGAGAAACTCCTAACTCTGACATCACATCTTGTCTTGTAAATGGAATTCGGCCCGCTGTTCACAGACTGCTTTATTACTCTGTAAATGCTGTCAAATGTTGTGGTCAATGATACACATTAATACAAATACACACATGAAATATTTATGTACTTAATGAGGAGGCCACTGAAGACGAATTCATTATAATAATTATGCCAAGAACCCAACATAAATGTTTAATTCAGACAGCAAATGTACATAATTTATGTACAATGGGGTTAATGTGTGTAGACCAGAATTTTTTTTCTTTCTAAAGGTTTTACTTGAGTAAAATCAAAAATTGAACCAGAAAATAATCATAAAGGTTAGAAAAAAATTTGTGAAAAGTCTTAGAGAAAACACACACACACACACCCAGTAGTAGGACACAAAGGCTGTGACATCACAGGTTTTTTGGTTTCTTTAACAGTGAAGTATGATATACAGTAATCCCTCACTTATCGCGGGAGATAGGTTCCAAGGCCGACCGTGATAACTGAATTTCCGCGAAGTAGGG
>JABFEB020000113.1:17625317-17640361 GCA_019775895.2 Stomatorhinus ivindoensis
TACTGTATATTTAAAAACCCGCAAAGTCGTGAATCCGCGATAAGTGAACCGCGAAGTAGCGAGGGATCACTGTATATTGAAACTACACTAAGCACTTTGGATGTAAAATGGAATTTGTCTTTTTTTTGCAAAAAAAATTTGACATGCTCAAATTCTTTAAAAGTGCTAAACCGCACATTCATTTTTACTTAGTGGTGTTCAAATAACACTTTAAAGACAATAGGGTTGTTCAAAATTGCACCACAGTAAGTATAGGGAATTGAGAGCCCCCAGACAGTAATATATAGCTTTTAAACCTTGGTGATCACATTTGAAGAAACATGTCAGCAAGCTTTGATCTCATGCACAAATTTTATGGTTAAAGAATGCATGGATCAGTCTTACACATATATAAGGCTCACAAGCAAGTGTTTACAGGCCATCGTCTGTCAAAGACAGCCAGACTGCATAAGAAAGAAAACTTAGCCGCTATCTGGCGACAATAAAAGCTAGCAACGACATGTTGGCGGATTTACTAAATAACGCTCTTCTGACAAGACTGTCAGCCATGATCTGCTGCCAGTTCATGCTTCAAGAGTGTTTCATTATTAGTCAACACAACATGCCAAAGGAGGAGAAAGTTGGAAACCACACAAAAATAATTCCGGATGGATACAAAGTATGTTTATGCATATTATAGAAATGAACCTTTACATTTGTAAAGAAAATTTCTCTAAGGAAATAATAGTAATAATGATACTTTATTACATCGCTAAAAAGGACTATAATAGCTAAAACTGTTACTATTGCGACTGACTACAATCACTAGTGTGGGGGGAAAAAAAAAACCAACTGCAGTTTACATCAAAATATATATGTTATAACCTCCTTTAGATAAACAGATTGGGAAAAAAAATTCACAGAATTTCAGAACCAACCACTAAGCACAAACTTCACATTGCACCAGCCTTTAGATCCCCAGACAAGTTTGCCAAATATCTATATTAAATCAGCAGATCCACCGCAGGCACTCAGAAGACAAGCATCATAGACGATAACACTTTACCTTCTCTTCTGTGTCCTCCCAGCAAACACAAAAAAACCAAATGCAATCAGGATGGCACATTCTAACCAAAAACTGCAGGATTAAAAAGCACTCCAAATCAGCATTACGTTTTTTTTTATATTTTATTTTTTTTATCCGCTAAAGGTACTGGGGCCCTTTAAGAGCAATAATGAAAACAGTGAGGAAGTAAAAAAAAAAAAAAAGAAATTCTTAAATCAGACCATATCTCTCTCTCGCCATCCACCGCTCTCTGCCACTGTCAAACAATCAATTATTAAAGCCAGTCCGCCACAGGCAGCGAAGAGGAGGAGCGGACCTAAAGAAGCGAATGACATCATTTTCGGCCCGCTGTGCCCATGGCGACAGCGTCATCATGAGCAGATGCCAGCGTATGATGATGGGCTTGGTTTTGCTGCGAGCTTTGGGAAGCAAACATAGTGAAATATCACCCCCGGACATCAATGCACACAACACTGGGGGAGGGATGTAGATATGGGGCGGCGGGGGGGGGGTCTATTGTTTTCACGGCTCAACTGGACTCCTCGGCAGATTGAATGAAACCCTGTATTTCAAGCAGCCCCCGTTTCAGGGGGGTGGTAAATCACATCATAGCCATAAGGTTTGTGACCGTATCCTTCCCCCATAGGATATACTACAAAATTCCTGCTTAAACTGCATGAAGAAAAATGTTTAGAAGCTTAGATTAAAAACCTTCAGTTTTCCTCGGAATAGGGAAACAGAGAAAATTTGTTATCCACTGTTAAACAGAGAAGGATTACAGTGCGAACAGCAGTACGCAGTCTGTACTCTGATGAAGTACTGAGGTTCTACCACTGACGTCAGAAGATAATCTGAAACCGGCAACAAGAGAAACATTTACAGCAATTTTGATTACCGAGTACCATCAAATTGTTTTTCAATTACTATATGTCAGATGGCATTCCTACTTCTGTGGAAGGTTGTGAAACTGATTACTGGCACATCACAGTTGACTGGTTTACTTTTACAGAGATGCTTCCAAATCTAGAACCGAAATCAGGTACATCAGTTCAGTATTTCTGATGTATGCATTTTTAGCTGATAATTCCTTCATATTGGCTTATGTATTCATTTCCTTTCTTGCAATGAAGACTAATTAATTCATGTAAAAATGAAAAAATAAACCTAATTTAAACCTAACACCTAAATAGTTGGCTATGCTATAGAACTTGAATACAGACCAGATTTTAAAATTGCTCCCTATTCCTTAAATAGTACACTAGACAGTGCATCTGCCATTATGTGGTGTTGATCAAATTCTCATGGCCAAATCTGGCTTACTATAGCTCATAATGCTCCACAAACTACCATAATGCAATGTGAAAGTGATGTCTGTTGTCAATGAACAATAATGCGATTGTAACTTTGTATATAAAGGTAAGGCCTTTTTCTTAAAGAGAACAGCAATCTCTGCAAAGAATGAAGCTGAGATTTCATTTTAAAAATAAAATAGTAGTAGAACATGATTTAAAATAAATTATAGGCTTATACATCCATATTATTTTATCACTTGGATTCCTTTTATGTTGTAGCTAGACTTTGAATTCACAAATGTCAGCTGTCAAAGGTTGCCGGGATACCAACACAGTGTGTCTTGGAACGTAGTGCCTGAACCCGCTGTCCTGTTTCACTGATTAATTCCCTATATAGTGAACCACATAGATTTCCCTATGCAGGGAGTGAGTGAAAGAGTAAACCTTTCTGAATACAGTCTGTGTCGTTCTGTGGAGGTAAACCAAGAGCATATGATAGTTCGGCTTCTTTTTAAATGTAGCTAATGCTTTTAAACCTGTCAATTATCAAACCCTTACTTTTTGTGTCTTTCAATGAAATAAGCGACAGTCGTACTATTTCTGCCCATTTTAAACAGGTTGGTGTGTGTGTGTGTATATAAAGAGAACTGACCAGCTTACCATCAGCCTTGGCCCTGGGAGGGGGGTATCAGACCTGCTTTTACCCTCATTCACTAAGTTTTGACTGCTACGATAAGGGAAAATGCAACAGCCCTGTCTTTGTGTTGCAGTATGTGACTAGTCTAAATTTGATACCTGTTGCTAGTCAAAATGTACCGCATGGCACAAATATCCAAGGAACTTCTGACGTGCAAGTCGCATGCTAAATATACCAGCGTTCTCCAACATTCATCTGATCTATCAGCACAAATTAGTTTTAACGTAGCTAATTTAATCATGCACTGCAAAGTATTAGCTACCCACACCGACTAGCCATTTCATTCTTAACACATCTGTAAGAAGCATCTGGTACGGCCATACAACAAGAGACATCCATTAGCTTTAAATGGGCAGTCTTTGATAATTCTCTCTACAACAGACCATACTGCATGCAATTGCAAATTGAGCAATTAAAAACAAAGTTGTTCCACTGCAGATGAGATTATGCAAAATGCAGTGTTAATATGAATGTCCTGAAGGACCTCAGGACCACATTTAAGGATCTGCAAGACCTTCCTTGCAAATTGTCCATATTCATAGTTCATGGATGTGAGGCAAGCCAGACAGAAAAAGCATTTACCATAGGAAACCTTTCCCCATCAAAAATACTGCTGCTCATATTAAATTTCAAGAAAAAATTACCTGGATGGCACCGTTTGATCGTGTTTTTGGAGAACATACCTCGGAGTCAAATCTTTTGGAGGCAGTGCTGAACCATGAATTAATATAATAAACAGGACATTCTGGAGGAGATCCTCAGACCTACGTGGGAAGTTATGCCTAGAGGTTGTACTGCACCATGACTAAACATTCACGAAAATAAACCAAAAAGGAGTAGCGTTCTGCAAGCAAGATCAGGCATGAAGCAGAACAGTGCGTGTTCACATTACTGAATGTAAACGATCACCAATGCACAATGTGTATGACACTTCCAAAACCGTGTTTTAAGTAACAGGACTGTGGGCCTTATTTGGGTCGTCCTCAAAACCATGTGACTACAAACTGTAAGAAATGCAAAAGGTTGACTTTGCAGTAGAAGAACGTGGTTTTCATGCTCCACTCTTTTTGTTTTTGTTTTTAAATTCATCCAGAATTAAGCTAATAAGATTTGACAGACATCTGTGCGTGCACATAACGGTTAAAAGCTTTTTAGTTGAAACGCAGAATCTACGTTTCACAGAACAGTTTTTAAATTTTCTGAACACCTTTGCCAATCTAGTCTGATTTAAGATATGCTGCATTTCAGCTGCAGAATTGTACCAGATTCATGGATTAAAAAAGGACAAAAAGCGGTATCTCAATTCCTGCAGCCCCTTTGAAGAAATGACAGAAACAGACATGTGCCAGGGTTGCATTACACTTAATTGCTGGGGATTGAAACCCCCCCATTTTCCTGTTGACCAAGCTTAATGTCTTGCACTGTATTCTGGTGGAGTTAGACTATCACAAGATCCCCGTCAAGCTCTCCGCTTCTCTTCTGCAAGCCTGAAAGCCCTTGGCAGGTGTAAACAAGGCTTCACTGTATTTGTTCTGTGGGAAAGTGCCGTCTAACACCCAAACCCGCTAGCATTCCCCAATCCGTACGCTGGATATCCAAGGTCCATGCTGTACTTTCTCCCCCCCCATTTCTAGTGGTGTGCTTCATCTTCCACAAAAACATGTTAAACATAACAGATCTAAACAGACTGTTCAACCGTGCATCCATCTTCTAACCTCTTATCCTGACCAGGGTCAGTGAGAGGACATAAGGCTGGGATATACTGTAGACAGGATGCCAGACAGTCCATCGCAGGACGGACACACACACACTCTAAGAGTAGCCTAGCTGCATGTCTGTGGACTGTGATTGGACATCTTCATGCTCACTCGACAGGCCCTGCAAAGCTACCCTGTAAAAAATGAGCTGACATTTGAAATCCAATGACAACGATTTTATCTGCAGATTGTTTTGGGTTTCACTTTATAAGTTTCCATCTATAAAAACTGAAAATAATACAAATTGCTGCGCCCAGTCCATTACTAAGTTTCAATCTCCGAAGCGACCGAAAGAAGCAGCCAGTGGATGTGGTCGAAGAGGATGGACCCTGGCTGGGCTCATAGAACATGAAGATGGCTGCTTCTTTCTTTCTAGGGTTGACTCAGGGAAGAAGACTCCCCCCTACCTTGCATAGTCTGGTGAGCTGTGCCAAACAACAAGGCAATTTTCATGATTGGGCACAGGACACAAGCTCAGGCCTGATCACCCGGCAGCTGGCCACCTTTGAAGAGGGTGTCTGTTGTTGAAGGCCGAAACGCCCTATGACTCAAAGGCACACTACTGATGATGTGTCCCGAAATTAACATCTTCCCCATGTCTGAGATACAGCTCCCATTCCTCTCAACATCAAGGGAAACCTCATGTGTACCATCCACTGGCACAACGGACAGTTTAACATCACATCGCGTGTTTCATGATTCCTTATTGTCAATATGGCAGATGAAAAAAGGTGAATAGTGACAGAGATTGACCAGAAAGTCTCAGTCTTCTGCTAAGCAATACCTAAACCACTTCTGCGTACTTCAAAGTGTTCATTATTTTATGGTAACTATTTTATTAGATAAGCAGGCAATACTTTTAAGACCGAAAACAAACTTCATAACCGAAAGCTATGTGGGCAAGTAATTCAGAGTCCATACAACCAACACTGCTTTTTTGGCCTTTCCGTCCCATGCAAAATTAATGAAATCATAGCAGCAAACCAGGCCATCATTCTACATCATGTAAGGAAGACCCAAAGTCACCTTCAACTCTTCCAATAATGGCAGTCTTTCATTTCACTCTTCCTAACAAAGCCATTACCTTGGCATTGACCCAAGGGTCCTGGGTGTAAGACATCTGATCCTAAGGCAACAGATACTGACTGCCTGAAACGCTTATTGTTATTTTGCATGATAATAAGAAAATAAAGTTCTCTACCAAAACAGGGTACGAATGCATATCCCTGGAGAGGGTTACCCGCATAAAGCAAGTGGTTGGGAGTCAGGGAACCAATGCAGTATCATTACAATGTATCAAAAATATGCAGAACTGCATTTTTTCTAACGATATAGTGCAGTGTTTCACACACTGATCCACACAGTATATAATCTGCATGTTTTTTTGGTGCATTGTTCTAACCGAAAGGCTCTTTCCCATTAATATGCAACCACAAATGCCATGTGAAATAGCCGATTTTGCAATTACACCTTGTATATTAATCCAAATTATAATCCATGTATTTGAACACAAGACAAGTCGGTCAGTATTTTTAAACGGATTGGACAATCCCAAGTGTGGTTTCAGTGATTCTCACAATGCTCCATGATACCCAACACTATTGTTTGCAGATAGCATTTGCTTTCATCTATGCATTTTTTTATTTCTCTTTGGAACGAAGGATCATGTGAAAGTGTTGCGATGTGAAGAGGAAACACTGGCTTTCATCAAGGATACATAAACGGTGAGATGTATTACACAAGCTCCGTTTTGTTTAAACAGACACTAAAAACTATCTGCCAGGTTATTTTTTTTCATTCCTTTTTCCAGGTTTCCATCTAACAATTTCACAGGCATCAAGAGACAGAGAAGATCTGTATAAAGGAAGATACCCACTAACACCATAAACCACCAACATTTGTAACATTACCTTTCCAAAAACTTCCATAAAGTAAACTGCATTTTTTTGCTATTTCACCGATATATGGGTGCATTATGTACTTCAGCAAGAACATTACATTAACTAGTGTAAAGTAACACCATAATAACGCTGTCGCATTCAGTGTCAATGTACTTCAATATCTCCCATGTGGATAGCAGGCCATTACTGAAACTAAGCTGAATTCCCACTAATTTTCAAGTTTCCCATCCAGGAATAAAGAAGAATGAAGCTGTTCCTGGGTAAATCTTACAATCTTAAAGCACCCTTTAGTGTTATTATACATATGCATTATTGTTAACCATACAAAAAACAAATCTAATAATAATTACAGCCAATATTATACAGAGCAATCACCATGACAAAGACTATATGATTTGTCTACACTTTCTCTTAGTAGAGCCTTATCAATAAGGCATTTAGAATATGTTTACAGCCAGACAATACTTCCGTACTAGATGTTACAAGTGACAGCAATTCGGACAGACATAGCTACAAAACTAAAGACAGACAAGGTCAATGAGGTTGCCATGCAGTCAAATAAGAACAACAAAGCCGATTTAAGAAGATAAATTACATATTAATGCCTCGAAGAAAATAATAAAGTGAATTCATTACAAGTACGACAACAACTGAACATGTTAACTAGTTACTTTAACATTAAAACTTCACCAGTGATACATTAAGTAACTTATCCAGTAAACAATCCATTCAGATTTCTGTATGACTTCTAAAGTCTAGCAGAGATTTGTCTGTTGCGGTTTAAATATCTATGAACACCAGTGAAAAGACAGTTTGGGGTCGGGATCCGCGTTAACCTCAGACGTGAATCGAGCTCCCTGCGCAGTCTCGCGCTACTTTTACTTTATATTATGAAGGTGATTTAACACACTTTTACATTAAAAGGTTTTAGAGAACGTTTTATCGTGAATGGCCGTCCCTGTGACATCCCAGTTGCCCGTGTACCTATAAAATACTGGGAGATTAATTCTATAAAGTTTAGAAGCAGCCTAGTAATTTTACGATAAATTTAAACTGCGGTGATTCCCGTGCATTCCTCAACTGTTACTCAAGCAATATATTCTGTAACATAAGATAAAACATTGGCTTATTAACAATTGGGAAAATAAAACGTTTAAAACTAGTTTCAAAGCTATTCACTCCTCATAAGAATGCATTCTAGTTAGTATACTAATCTGATTTAGGAAACTGCAGAAACTACGCACGCTATTTAAAAGACGCGGACTAACCTGCAGTATCTAAACAAGTGCATGTGCAAACTTCAGCTACGGACACCACACAAATGTAAGGTTGGTATTGTTCCAAAGCCATTGTTCAAAAACTTTTCAACAACTTTCATTACACATGAGCTACACAGCACAATAAACAACACTTACTTAACAGCGGAGCTTTTTCCCGGTTGATCCTAGAAAATGAATAAGGCAGCAGCTTGAGCGTGAGAAGTTTCTCTCAGCATGGCGGCTGCAAAGCTCTTGCTGCTCCTGTTAAAAAGCTGGGATTTGAACACTGAGCGAAGGAGGGACGGGATTGGGATGGGATGGGACGGCACGGAACGGAACGAGACGAGACGGGACGGGACAGAGAGGAAAGGTATCTGCGATCCCCCACAGGCAAGCAATCTCCGTTTCTTAGTGTTTCAGCGTCATGACATTGTGGAGTCTCACGCACGCTTCAAAAGGCTGCATTTCCGATCGATTGTGTCTTATACAACAATATTTACTTTTGTTTGAAGTAGCAAAATAAACACTAGATGAATGGACAAAGGATGAATGGAAATTCAGTATGAAGATAATATTTTGAAATATCAGTATGTTAAAAGGCATTCATCATTGGTCACCATTAATCATTTTTGACATTAGTATTATAAAATTTACACGATAGTGATGTGTTATAAGTATGGGCTCGCAAACCCTACCCAAAATGCTTAAACAAATTGATAGGATCTTTGGCAATTTTATTGTTTTAGCCATCTACACATTCAAGAAATAAATTTACAATTTAAAATGACTTGGTTTATAATATTTTCAACTTTCTTCAAAAACAGTGAAGTTAATATAGTTATTACATATTACATATTGCTATTTAAGCAATGCACAGAGATTATTTCCTGAAACTAGCAGAAACTTAAAGAAAAACTGAGTGATAATTTGGTAAATGGTAAATCTCATTACCAGTTACTTCTGTTTGGTTAAAGGAAAAGTGGTCCAATTGAAAAGCTTGAATTGCTTAACATTTTATTGCATGTTAAAAAATTTGAAAATATAAAATGACATTATAATATCCTGAAATGAGCTGACATCCTGTTGCTGATTACTGAAACCTTGATTATGGACAGATTGTCAGCAAGTCCAACAGGTATCTCTAAATTGTATTATCTTGTTCTGTAAATCCTATGATGGCGTTTTAGAGAGAACCTTCTAAATGGTTCTAAAAGCATGTCGGCCAACTGTTTGAAAGCTAATTGTTGTGCGGTTATGATGTAATAAAGTGTGCAATATCATTCCAGGCAAGTACATTAGCAATGCTACATGGAGTTAAAAGCAGCTCTTTCCATGACTATTTCAAGTGTGTTATTGCACAGGATTACATCTTTAGACTGCGGTGACCATAAAGACCTTAAAGACTCCAGTCATGGCTACTTCAAGAGAACATTCAAGATCACTGATCCGTGACATCAATCCACGAGTCCCGTATGACCAACCGAAATGTACATTAACTCATGCAGTGCATTTTCGGGGTGAGTGGATCTTCTTACTCTCCACAAGTGTTGCTAAATGTCTGTGAAGATTCTCAGTCAACCTGACACTGCGTCAGACTGAGAATCTCCACAGGTGCCTCTTAAAAGTGTTTAACAGCAAGTTTCACTTCCCTTTCACAGGCCTGAAATATTCAGGTAGTTGAAAACGAAGTATGTTTCATATGTGGAAGTAAAACGAAGCCACAGTGGGAACAAAATGTTAACACAAACATCTTTTTATACATCAGCAATGTGAACAATATGAAGAGGAGACATATCGAAACTGTAACTTATAGCATGTGTTATGTACCAGTGTTGCTGGTATGTTATAGCTGATTTAGGGCATTTTGTTGAATTTACATAAGTCCATTACATATGTACTGAGATCCTCAGTTTGATTAGTTCCATTTTTAGATGTGAACCCCTTACTCAGTTGTTGGGGAAGCGCATTTAACCAAATGTTTAACACACAACTTTCTTGAAGTAAATACCAAATCATTTTCCTCAGGTGTCTTTGCGTCTTTTGTACTTCATTTTTGTGTTTTTTTTCTAAATACTACAGTAATAGTCATCACTATATTACCGGCAATTTCCGCATCTGATATTCATGTGAGAAGATGTCATTGCAGTGTACTGTGTATTTCGTCTGCATCTCACTGTATTATCACCTATTATTTATCTTCAAATGGTTAGGGCTTTTGAGCACTACAAATATTACCAGTTTGCCATTTTTTTCACCAAATAATATGAAAGCTTTCATAAATGCACATTAAAATCCAGACAGTAGTAATCATAATTGTGGAGATTTTTTACAGTTATTTTTAATCACTTGTGTAATGTTGTATCAATATATATTAAATTGAATCCATCCATCTTTAAACTTCTTATCTAATGTAGTGTCAGAGTGACACCTAACCCAGGAAACATAGGGCACAAGACAATGGAACACCCCAGAAGGGATGTGAGACTAAACTAGCATGGAAAAAGCTAAAAATATATATTGAAGGGAAAAAATACACATTGTTTGTTTGTTTTTAGCAGTGTCTAATATTTAGCTAGAACATCATTCTAAATAACTTCTATAAGCCTGTAACAAAAGTTACAGTTAAGTTTTGGATGTCACTGTGTGGATTTACAGACAGCCGGTATGTGCAGAACAGCAATGCGTGCTCCAGAGTCAAAAACATGAGCGAAGACAGGGGATGTATGAAATATACCCTGGAGTATTGTACACATACTCACAAGACCCTGACCGTACTGAGGTGTTACTAAAGCCTAGGGATTTAACGTCCTTATACTGCTGTAAATTACCAAATGTCAATCTGTTCAGAAAAAGGCAAAAAAATTGTGATTGACAGTAAATTAGAATGTATATGACTGAATTATGCACCCCAGACACAAATGCTACCATTATTGCCCATCTGTTTATAGCTAATATATATGGTAATGCGTTATAGCCGATGGGTTATATTATTTATCAATATTGGATTAATTTGAAAAGTCATTATGTTTTTGAACAACATAAAGTTATTTATAATAAGGTATGTGGTTGGCTAATTAATTTATTGTTTACATGCCTTTGGCTTCTGATTGGTGATATTTCAGTCACTTTGGTGTATACTGTAATCCTATTGTGTTAGGTATAGTACACGTAAATGTGCAAAAGTGCATTGTCTCTATAACTTATGAGTAGCGCCTTAAGAGAGTCTTCAATAGTATGTTCCCTGCTCTCAGACTGGAATCAGTTACAGTTATTATAAATAGTTTGCTGCTAGAATTATGGCACAGTCACTCTTGGTATTCCAGATATGAACACAAGACCAACAACTGATGTCTGCATGGCTGCAGTCATGTCATGTCTGAGATTTCCAAAACAACAATGTACAATGGAATATTCCTTTTGGTACACATTCTAACAGTACTAAAGAAGAACAATCATATTAAAACTGATATGTATTAACAAATCTATTATATTGCTGAACTGCATTAATGTCCAAAACGAACCAAGTAAGAACGTAAAATCTGTAGACTTAATCTAAAGGTGGTTTGGATTTTTTTTTCTGGAAAGACAGAGCATATTGGAGGAAGAAACTAAGACATACCTGACAAGAATTGTACATATATTTACTGCATGTATGGGAGAGAAGAAGTTTGGAAAGAAACCATGACGATTTTGTCAAAAAATCTGCAAAGAACTGAATCCACTATTCCCTCTAGTGGCAGAGTTTTGTTGTTGATGGTGCCATCCGGACAATGAAACCTGGGATATCAGTGATCCTAGCTGTAAAAAAAAGAAAAGAAAACAGTGGCAGCCAAAGCATATGTGACACTCTAAAGCAAGCTTCCAGGGTTGGTGACAGTAAATCTTGTCAACTGTGGAAAGTTGGCACCTCCACAGAAAATGCCGCCCTCGTCAATTGTGCATCTTGGCCTTGCCAGAATCCACTGTTGAAAAACCCCTGCAGTTACAGAGCTCCTGCTAAGTTTAATTATGAGTCTGAAAAAAACTAATTTCCTATTTTATTATTGAACAGATAGAGATCTTAAACCAAATGGGAAGAACATTTGGGATAATGTACCCCTATCTCCCGAAACGTCAACATAAAGAAATTAAGATATTTCATTTATTTGCCTTGTTGCTACAATTAAGCACATTTTCAGCACATTTCAGCACAAAAATGAAAACCTGACAATGGAAACCTACTTTTAAGTTCACACTAGAGATTTTGACTGCTACTGCAACCCCCAGTTCCCTATTAGGGTTTACAGTGATAATAATCCTATTTGGAGAGCATGATTCTATGCCATATTTCCAGAGGAAAATACATTACAGATGTACAGTATACTAATAAGTTTACGCGAAAGGCCTACTCAAGCATCGTGTCTGCAAAGCACCAACTCAAAAACAAGCGCATATTTCAGCAACACTATGCTGACAAATATATCAGTTCCTCACAAATGCTAAGTGTGTTACTTATACACCACAAAGGAACTGAATAAACGCCATACTATGTGATGCTAATCCATCAAGAATGACATTTTCTATACATTCTGTTCAGCGATTACACCCACATTTTTGCTAAGAATAAACCAACCAAAATTTATAAGAAGATACAGAGGAAAAATACAGACATGTATCTGACTGTAAAGCTACAAGAAAAACAACTCTTCTGTTACTGTATCGTCACACGAATAGTATGTCATCTGCAATGTGCAATAAAAGTCTGGGCTGAAATATTGCGCATACCGAGAATCTGTACTGCGTAAGTGGTTATATAGGATGGATGAAATATACGAATGTTTACCCTAACCTCTCTATATGTAAAGCAGTCGTCACAATTAATTATGCTTTATTGAAAGAAATGCATATTGCCCTAGAGGCAGGACCTTTATTTTGTAAAAAAAAAAAAAAACACCCTTAAAACGGAAGTACTTCATAACCGAACGTCCGGTGGGACGTACCATCGATTAGATGAACGGTGGGAAAAATATTAATTAGGCTACTTTAAAATAGTTTTCACGTTTATTGCGAGTAAGTAAAATTAATTATCGCGTTTTTCTTGTATTTCGAGATGTAGTTTTGTGGTAAGATTCTATACCAATTTGTATTCTGATTTAATTTAATTGATCTGACACAGGGTTGCCAACTTTGGTCAGCTGGCTGGAGATTTTTAATTCGAGGCTAGTCTATACACACAAGCACAGGCATTTAGATGTTTGTAACACTGTTATTACCTTGTAAATAGTTTGTTTATGAAGGAGTAATAATATTTTCCGTAAGATTTCTTGCTTGCGAGATTGAAAGCGTGTCACTGTTAACATGGGAAACTACAACGTCGAGTGGCAAAATATAAAACACAACCAAATTTTGAGAGCAAAAAAGCAGTAGCTGTACGGTTAAGTGTTGCTGCCGCATTCACCACACAAGCTTTATCTTGCTATATAACAGTATTCTTTATGCACAGTTTCTCATGCTGGGTCAGTGTCAATAGTGGAGCATGCCCCTGTCCACTCAGTCTGACCAGGGTGATGGTCAGTACGTTCTTGTCGCAAGTTTGGACAATGTCAGGAACCTTTCCAACATCTTAAAAGCCATCACCTTTAAGGATCATGCCCTATTTAACGCTACACCCAACGGGTTAAAGGTCACAGTGGAAGATTCCAAATGTTTGCAAGCCAACGCTTTCATACAGGTCGGTATTAAATCAACAAAATGGATCAGAACGAACGACTGCCCATCGCTCTTGTTTTCAGCATCACTGACTGGAGAATTATATTACATGATTTATGTGTTTTACAGTCAGAAATTTTCCAAGAATTCACCATTCAGGAAGACTCTGTGAGTTTCCAGGTTAATCTGACAGTGCTTCTGGACTGTCTAACCATATTTGGAGGAAGTACTGTACCAGGTATATTTTAAAAATACAAAACCAGTATATCAACAAAATGTGTACTCTCCTTGTACTAAATAACATTTTAAAAAGTTTTTTATACTTTTCCCCAGTTGTAGATGCTCTCATAAGGATCTTTTATCAGATTCTTTGTGTATTTATATGTATTTTTAATGTGCACTCAGTGGCCAGTTTATTAGGCAAACCTGTCTGTGAATGTAAACAGTCTGCTTCTGAAAACAGCCAGCTGCAAATGAATACATGTAGCACATAGATCGAGAGGTCTGGTTACTGTATGATTAAGCATTAAACCAGCTAAAATCTGTGTGATATAGCCTCTTTTTAATGTGGTGTTATTGTTGGTGCCAGAAATGTTGGTTTCAGCATCTTCCTGTGATTTTCAACACTACAGTGTGTAGGATTTACAGAAAATGGTGCAATAAACAAATGGAAAAAAAATCATCAATTGGGCAGTTCTGTGGGCAAAACATCATGAGAGGTCAGAGAAGACTACTGGTTTTGGAAGCATAACTGAGTCCTACTCAGTATTAGATAGGTGTACTTTATTAAGTGGCCACTGAGTGTATCGATTGAACAAAAAGTTTCAGCATTTTTAGGGTCAGGTTTGATTGTTGTTGTTTTTTTTTGTATCAAAGGAGTCACGACTGCCCTGAGACTGTGCTACAATGGCTATGGCTACCCATTGAAGCTGTTTCTTGAAGAGGGTGGTGTAGTTACTGTATGTAAAATCAACACACAGGAGCCTGAGGAAACAATAGATTTTGAGTTCTGCAGCACTAATGTCACCAACAAGGTCATCTTGCAGTCTGACAGCCTGAGAGAGGCCTTTTCTGAGTTGGACATGACAAGTGAAGTCCTCCAGATCACCATGTCGCCTAGTCAACCCTACTTCAGGTTATGATTTTTTCTATACTAACCTCTGCTTTGTTAATAGTTTTTGGGCGTTATTTTGTGTGTGTGTGCGGAATTTTTCCTGACTTCAATTCACTTTTCATTTTTGGCTTAACTCATTCTGTTAAATTACATACTACAGGAATTTTCAGCATTCGACATTATTGAAATACAGTAATCCCTCACTTATCGCGGAAGATAACTGAATTTCCGCGAAGTAGGGACGCCATATTTATTTAATTATTTAACGTGTATTTGGACGTTTTTAAACCC
>JABFEB020000113.1:17640461-17656657 GCA_019775895.2 Stomatorhinus ivindoensis
TACTACTGTATATTTAAAAACCCGCGAAGTCGTGAATCCGCGATAAGTGAACCGCAAAGTAGCGAGGGATCACTGTAGTTTGTGTTCTACATAATAGGCTACAGCTAACCAGTTTTGCAATGGGATGTTTGTGAGCATTGTACAGCTGAATTGAGTGGAATATGGTGTTTAAGTGCAAAATGATACTTACAAAGCAAGTATCATTTTTTTCACGGCTCAATCAAAAATATTAATTTTCTCGGAAGTGTACTTGGCAATTACAGAACTTTGGTTGTGCAGCTACAAGTAGTATGTGAATTTAAAAAGTTTTTTCTTTTTTTTTTTTAAATTTGTCATCTGTCTATAGACTTTCTACGTTTGGGAATTCAGGAAACGCCCACTATGACTATCCGAAGGACTCTGACATGATGGAGCTCTTTCAGTGCACAAAGACTCAGACAAACAGGTCAGTCACATATTTTTTTATTAATAAAAGTTGATTTTTCGGTCACCAATCTAGTAACTACAACTATAAACATTTGCATGGATTTAATACCACTGTTATTCCAGGTATAAAATGTCTCTCTTGAAGCCCTCAACGAAGGCATTGGCTTTATCCTGTAAAGTATCAGTACGGACAGATAGCCAAGGATTCCTGTCTCTGCAGTACTTGGTGAGAAATGATGATGGACAGATCTGCTTTGTGGAGTATTATTGCTGCCCAGATGAAGATGTTGAAGAAGAATAATCATTCGCTAAAGAATAGTGTGTCCTAATAACGTACAGATACATTTTTTCTTCTTGCATAATAATGCACATAGGATTCATATTGAAATATAACAAAATTTAAAGGTTGTATGTGTTAGATGAGGTCATGCTATTTTTATGTCCTTGGAAATGTGTAAGGACTTGCCAGAACAGCTATAGGCTGCATTTCACTGCAATGTTTATCTGTGTTTGTAGTATTCTGAAGAGTTTTTAATAAAATCTAGAAATCATAAATTGGGCGTAGGTTCATTTATTTACAATTGAAAATTAGGTTTCATGCTTGGTTTGCTTTAAACAATAATTTGCGAAGACCATCCTAGGAGGAAGGAGAACGTAAAAGCAAAACGGCAAAAAAACTTTAAATGATGTGATGTTAAAAAAAATCATAATTGAAATAACTTTTAACGGTGATCATAGGCAGTGGTGTTGGAGAGAGATACTGGAGGGATGAACACAACTTTATTATTAAAAAGGAGGGTTTATTTATTAGGGGTTCCCCTCGGCCTCCAGGACGCTTGGTGGCGCGACCCTACGCACTGGGTCTCCATAAGTATCCCAACGTGCTACTGTTTCCACGTAAAGCGATCTTTCAAGATGTCGCCGTTCAAGAGAAAACGTGGAGGAGGTAGCAGCGGTACAAAAGCTAAAAAAGTAAGATTTATAGAAAATGTAAATGAAAATACGTCTGAGACAGAACAAAAGCAGGAAAATGAGTGCAGCATCCCGGCACCAGTTTCAAAGGTAAGTTAATCGAACTGCTTAATGTGATGATCAGTGCACATGTGTCAGGGTATGGGTATGGGTATTTACCAGTGTTTCTTCAAAGTTTATAATGTGACATTCGTATTTTAGTGGTTTGCGCTCTCTCATGTGCAGTCAGATAGTTAACTAGTTTTCATTTGTGGAAATTGAGGAAATGCTAGCTTGCTAGCGTAATGTACTAGCAAGCGTTTCACTATATATGTTGGACATAGTTTTTCCTCCCCCATTACGTTCTCCGATCTCCGAACATTAATGCCTAAAAAACCCGTCAGGCAGTCATGTTTCAATCAATCAATCAATCAATCAATCAATTTTATTGACAGACTCGGGTCCGTAGATACACACACACAAAAAGGACAGATAAAAACGTGGAGATCAACTGACACAGACATCTCAGCCAATGCACCCTCAGTTTGGATGCATAACGGGAACAACTCACGCTAGTTTATGAAGGTCAGAAAGAAGCTTTGCGTAGCTACCTGAAAACACACACACACACACATTATTCTTATCTTTGTCTAGTCTGATTTTACATTGTGAGCTGAAATAGATTATTAATATATATATATATATATATTTTTATTTTTATTTTTGTTTATTCATGTTAATATTTCTCTCTTTTCATTAATCAGGGAAAATGGAAAAACAAAGAGAGGGTGCTTGTGTTCTCTTCCCGAGGTATCAATTTCCGAACAAGGCACCTCATGCAGGACCTAAGGACCATGATGCCTCATTCTAAAGCAGGTAGCAGGCGTATGCCCACTCCAGCATAGCCTGGCATGCATTGCCCGTAAGGCGTATGTTGACTCCAGCCTAGCCTGGCATGCATTGCCCGTAAGGCGTATGTTGACTCCAGCCTAGCCTGGCATGCATTGCCCGTAAGGTGTATGTTGACTCCAGCATAGCCTGGCATGCATTGCCCGTAAGGCGTATGTTGACTCCAGCCTAGCCTGGCATATATTGCCCGTAAGGTGTATGTTGACTCCAGCCTAGCCTGGCATGCATTGCCCGTAAGGTGTATGTTGACTCCAAGTCACCCTTTTCTTTCTCTCGACAGATTCGAAAATGGATCGAAAAGATAAACTTTTTGTCATAAATGAGGCAAGAATAATCTTTTATGGCGGTTATTTGTCTTAGAGCTAGTACTTTTAGTGGTAATTTTTGTTTTCTTTTCAGGTATGTGAGATTAAAAACTGCAATAAGTGTATATTTTTTGAAGCAAAAAAGAAAGAAGACCTCTATATGTGGTAAGTGCCAGTTAATCACACAAAGTTTATTTGGTCATTTTGTGCACATTGAGTTTTCGATTTATCATAGTAACTTTTAATTCATAGTGTATTTCTATAAATGATTGCTGATAGTCGATTACTAAATCTGGCATATCAGTTCCTGAGATGCCATCTACAGGGAACTTAATGAACTACATGCTGCAGAATAAGAACACCATTTGAAGTAATTTCACCTAGTTACTGAGAGATCCATTGAGTTTAAACAAAATAAGGTGCACAATATTTATTTGATCTTGAGATGGATATAATGTGTGGACGACTTGGGTCAAGAACATTACTGCAGTTTTTAAATGAATTGAATACCTTGTAAACAATCGCTAACCAACAAATACTGTGCAGTTATTGCTGCAAAAGGGAGTCACGCCAGATACTGAAATGAAAGATTCAGATACTTTTGCCACTGACAGATATGTAATATTGGGTCATTTTCCTCAATAAATAATTGGCCAAGTGAAATATAAGGTCTCATTTATTTAACTGGGTTTTCCCTATCTACTTCGAGGACTTGTGTGAAAATCTCATGATATTTCAGGTCATATATATACAGAAATGTAGACAATTCTATAGTGTTCCCAAACTTTCAAGCACCACTGCATGTGTTGCCGCGTGTGTGTCTGTGTTGGTGCCCCCTGTCTGGTGAACTATGCTGCCTGAGACAGGCTCCAATCCCCCCCTCCCCACACCATCCGAACTAGGTGTGTTTAGAAGAACAAGAGATCGATGGATGATGAAGTTCCCCAATTTGCTTTAACGAATTTAAGTGATTCTGCTTTTCTTTCGTAGGATCTCTAATGTTCCCCATGGACCTTCAGCAAAATTTTTGGTTCAGAATGGTGAGTTCTTTTTTCCAGTTATGATTTAACAGTAAATGGTTTGATAATTTGGACAGCAAACATTAGTGTGAATATGTTATATTTTGATTTTTCTGTCTGAAGATGCATATATATATTTTTTTACTTTATAAGTTCATACACTGGCTGAACTGAAGATGACGGGAAACTGTCTGAAAGGCTCAAGGCCTCTGCTTTCATTTGACCCTGTAAGTCACATGTTTGATTCCTGTCCTTATACGGAGTTTTTAGTCCTGCTAAGAATGAGGGTTGTATGAAAATGTTTCTCTGATATTCATTCATTCAGTTGAGAAGAGAGTCCAGAGGTGGAATTTGTATATACATTACTTATCTTGTTCTTAGTTTTGAGCATGTTGTATTTAGCACAGGTGAAGTGATCTTAACTCTTGCATTAATGTCTATATGATTTGCATACTGATACATGTATAGTACATTTTTTAGTGGCAATGAGGTATTATGTTTCATGTATAACAGTGCTTTCGCATATTATGTTAGGTGATACTTCCTATTTTTCTTCTGTGCAGAAATTTGACAAGGAGCCCCACTATGCGTTATTGAAAGAGCTTTTCACCCAGGTTTGAGGAAATTATTGCTGATACCCGTGTTTTCAGCAGATTTGCCTTGGTTATTTAACACAAGGCCGTCTGCAAATGCTGGGTTGTAGTTTGTGCCAGAATCTTGTCCCTGTAAATAGCAGAGTTGCTTGCGAATGTAGTATTTTCCTCTCACTGTGCTCTGAAAGTGTACAAGTGAGCTGGAGAACCAGCGAGAAGTAATAAACTGCACTGCAACAGTGAATGTCCAGGTGTATAAATGGGTAATTAAAGTTAAATAGCAGGTTTGCGTTCCGGAGTACCGTAACTGTAATAGCATATGTATCCTAAACTCTGTTTACAGAGTAAAAGGCTTGTTCAATTAAATTGTGTGTTTTTTCCTTGTAGATCTTTTCCACGCCTCAGTATCACCCTAAGAGCCAGCCTTTTGTGGACCACATATTCACATTTACGATAGCAGACAACAGGATATGGTTCAGGAATTACCAGGTCAGTTGTCTCCCTACTCTCCTGGCTAGAAGACCGTGTACAAAACTGTTTTTTAGAAAATCAAAACCTTAAATCAAAATCTTGATTGATTTCAAAACCTGTGTATACATTTTGGTTATCTAACCATATTTTGGAATAACCTCCCAATTTTAAACATTTATTTAATTTGTTTGCTGAATCAGCACTAGATTTTTGTTGACATCATCAGACACATGGAAAGGTCTATAAAATTATTTTGAATTAACTTATAGATATTTGATTCTTAGCAGTTTTGGTTGTTTAAATTATGCACACCTGTTTTCAAATTCTCACCTTTTGAAAATAAGATTAGTCGTCTGAGAGTTGAGAAAATACTGTATTTCCTGTTTCTCACAATAGTCATTGTGATTATCCTCAATTACTTGACGCATACAATGTAATTTTTAAAATTAACTTTAATTACCAAATTTCACACATTTCTGGCATATCATTGATTATGATGTTTACGCACTGTGGTTGTGACAACGTATTAACAAATAGGTATGAAATTAAGTAATTATTAAAAACTTATCAGAACTAGAATGATCTAAAAGTATCTAGAACAGCGTTTCGCAATCTGAGAGGAAGCAAAAACGTGGACTGTCTGGGGTTCCCCGAGGACTGGGTTGGAAACGCTGATCAAGAAAAACAAGAAAGTGTTAAAGGGTCCTCAGAGTTTAAGCTACCCACAATAATTCTTGTTTTTTTATTAAAAAAAAAAAAGTCTGATGGTGTTGGCAACTCGGACACAACTTCAGTCGACTAGAAAGTATATTAAAATTCTTTACTTGTAACTTTTGATACTCATGAAATTTACTAAACAGTAATTGACCTTTTAATTCTACTTTACTTTGATTCTTTTAAGCTATTCTAACAGACTTGCCATACGACAAGAGCTTTTCAGGCACAAGTCATATATTGTATCAAGGAGAATTAAAAAAAAAACAATATGAAATGATACTTTGATATGCTGTCATTGTCCTGTTTTGTCTATTGGTTATTTGTATGAATAATAATGTGCCTTATCTCTTTATCTAGTACACAGGTTTTGTCCCAAATCTCAAGAGGCACTGATTTATGAAAAGCAACCTTTTCTTCTAGTGACTATTTTCGCGGCTGCTTTTGTGTCCCACAGATCATTGAAGAAGATGCATCTCTGGTGGAGATTGGGCCTCGTTTTGTCCTCAACCTCATCAAACTGTTCCAGGGCAGTTTTGGTGGGCCCACACTCTATGAAAACCCTCACTTTCAGTCTCCTAATATGGTAAGATGAGAATAATGTGATTTCTATAATTATTGTATTCTTCATTTCATAGCATATCTACTCTGCTTTCAGTGGTGAACTCTGCATTCAATTTTTAAATCTGCTTTTCACGTTAAAATCCTCCAGCACCGGCGCTTGATTCGACTGGCCACAGCTGGTAAGTTGCGGGAAAAGCAGATGGTGAAGGAACTGCAGAAGGTGAGGAGGTTAGAAGAAAAGCAGCCGGTGAACAGAGATGTCACAGATGAGGTTTTTGCGACGCCTGCCGAGGAGACGCCTGTTGAAGTCGAGCTAGAGGCCCCTCCTCCTAAAACAGCAAAGAAGAAAGAGTTCAAAAGAAAAAGAATGCAGAGGCTCAAGATGCGGTGAACTGTTGGCTTTTGGAGAACAGATCTTCATGTAGGGAAGATTGCTGGGCGAAATGCATGATGGTCATTTCACCTGTCCTTAGTACTTTCCATCATGTTTAAGCTAAATAATGTTCTTTCCTGAAAAGAATGGAGGGAAAAATTGCGTGTTCAACTGCTGTCATGTCCAGTATCAGCAAAGTTCAGCCTGTCTATACAGAACAGTTTTATCCCTTGCAAAAAAAAAGTTTCAAATAAAAGAAGTGTTTCCCAATTTTGTAAAATAGCAGATTAATGGAATTTTTTTATAAACATAATTTGTTACACAAAAAGTGCTGGGGCTATACCAGACGTCACATTTTGTATCGCACGCATACACTTACTGGCCACTTTATTAGGTACACCTGTTCAACTGATCGTTGAAGCAAATATCTTATCAGCCAATCATGCAAATACATGTCAGTTCAGTTAATGTTCTCATCAAACACCAGAATGTGGAAGAAAGATGGTTTAAGGGCTTTGAATGTGGCATGGTTGTTGGTGCCAGGTGGACAGGTGGAGTATTTCAGAAACTGCTGGGGTTTTCAGGCACACCCCTCTCTAGAAAATGGGCCTAAAGGAAAAAACATCCAGTGAGCAGTGGATCTCTGAGCAAAAATGCCTTATTGATGGCAGAGGTCGGAGAATGTTGGCCAGACTCATTAAAGCTGATATAAAGGCAACTGTAACTCAGACACTCGGTACAACCAAAGTATGAAAAAGGTCCAGTAAGTCGATTTCTGCTGAGACATTGATTGTAGTAACAGGATATGACATGAATAACATGAAAGCATCAGTTTATTCTACTTTGTATCAAAAACCCAGTCTGGTGTTGGTGGTGTAATGGTGTGGGGGATATTTTCTTGGCACACTTTGGGCTCCTTAGTTCCAAGTAAGCATAGTTTAAATGCCACAGCCTACCAGAGTATTGTTGGTGACCATGTCCATCACAGTGTACCCAGCTTCTATTGGCTACTTACTGCATAACAACACACCATGTCACCAAGCCCATATCATCAGCTTTCTTGAACATGATAATGAGTTCACTGAACTCAAATGGCCTCCACCAGATCTCAATCCAGTACAGCACTTACGGGTTATGGTGGAACAGGAGATTCACATCATGAAAGTGCGGCTGCCACATTTCCAGCAAGTGGATGATGCTATCGTCATCATGGACCACTGCACATTGGTGAATGTTTGCCATGGAGAATGATGTACCTAAAAAAGCGGCCAGTGAGTGTACATTCAAATTAGACGAAGCACATAAAAATTTGGAAAGTACGGAAGTATAGTGAATATGTAACTGAGAATTGACTTACGAGCAGGCGATATTAACTTTAAACTTATCTAATCGGTAGTGCATCATTGACTGGGATGGATTATCTTGGCGGAGGAGAAATGCTCACTAACACAGATTTCGAGAGATTTGTGAACAATATTTGAGAGAAATGGGTATTTTGTGTATGTGGAAAAATTTTCAGATGTTTGAGTTCAGCTCATGAAAAATGGTAGCAAAAACAAGAGTGTTGCGTTTATATTTTTGTTCAGTGTATGTTGTTTCTTCTGAGGGTACACTATTAACAAATCATCACCCGCAGTTGTACCTTGACATCATTGATGTTTCGATATTACATTTTAACATAAGTTCTCCTCTTTCTTCGCCTTTTTTCGACATCAGTTCATTTTTATTAAATTTGAAATAATCGAACAACCCTTATTCTGTAGAATACCGTAATACTTTAAGTCCTACGGTAAAGATGGATACTGATTTGCATATAATAGTGAATAACCCGTTATATTTTTTAATTGGATAAATTTAAGCAACCAAATACAGGATACAAATTTTACATGCTGAAAATCAGATGAAGGAAGAAGAAGTACATGATGTTGCACTCGTAAATATACAAACAGTTTAAAATTTACTGGAAAAATGGACTAGGCGAATGACACGTAAATGTGACGCTTTGGCCGTCGCTCGGATATGACGTCACATTAAAGTGCCGGTGTTACGACCAACCGGTCCGCATTGCCGGTTGAACGCAGAAGCGTGATATGTGGAAGCTACATGTTTCAGATATCGATTCTTGTTCGTGTCAGTTAGCTGCTACTATGAATAAACCAGCAATGATATCTGAAATTACTTTGGGCTTTAAACGATAACCATTTAAATTGTTCAGTATGTTCATTACTTTGTTGTTATAAAAGTACCATATCGATGTAATCATCAGCTTGTTGGTTGCAGTGTTTCTGTGTTCGTAGCCTGCTTGCTGTTTTTTTCTGGCGTATATTTATTTGCCAAATAAGGATTCTAGCTTAAGTATCCGTCGACATGAAGTGCTATTACGAAGTGCTGGGAGTTAAAAGGGATGCTGTTGATGACGATTTGAAAAAGGCCTATCGGAAATTAGCTTTGAAATGGCACCCAGGTATCTCATCTTTATTTAGTAACTTTATTACCTACACGCTTCAAGACAATGGTCCTAGATCGTGTTAAGGAACGTGTTTACTTTTAAAGATTCCACGGTACTTGCTTACAGCACAAGTGGTGATTTTTGGTTATGTTTGTTGAAACGTATTTCCTCCAATACAGTGCATCATTTGTTAATAGGGAGTTAAGATTTTGCTTGAAGAAGATATTTATGTCTTTAGATTGTGTTACATTATGACTTTCACAGTTCTGCATGCTTATCGCACTTCCAGGTGATTCCTTTGGATCACTATATGCTGAAAATATACACTTGTCCTTTATCCAAGCCTGCAGTTTAAATTCTGTATTGTTTCATTAGTAATTTTGGAGAGGATTATATCAATATACACCCCTTTTTTCTTCACAGATAAAAACTTAGACAATGCAGAAGAAGCTGCAGAACAGTTCAAGCTGATCCAGGCAGCCTATGATGTCCTAAGTGACCCACAGGAAAGAGCCTGGTAATCGTTCAAGTCATTTCCCCCTTTTCTCTTTTAGAAACTTCACAATTCAAAATGTATTCAAACAGTGACAGACATATTTCATATTATTAGTCCATTTGCACTACCAGTAAGATCTCTGGCTGATTACGTTGTTTGTGGTTTGCATTTAGCTAATAACATATTTGCTGTGTTAAGCACATTTGCTAGAATTTCACCCTTAAATTAAGTTAATCTTACTGTTAGTATCTCTTCCATACATGAGTTGATACTTTCATGTAAAGTAAAGGGAGAGAGAGATTCTGCCTTTGATCCTGGCCCACATCCCTGTGTGGATGGAGTTTCGCATGTTCTCCTTGCTTTTGCTTGGGTTAGGTGATTTGCTTTGTCAGAATTGTCTTTAGTCTGTAATTTTGTATCTGAGAAATGGACTGGCATTCTCCAACATCAAAGCAGCCCTGCATTGACTGAGCACTAGTGGAAAATGGACAGGTTTGCAACTTAACTGGTGGAACCTGGAAAATAAGCTTAATGAATTGTATTTCATGAGAAAAATGTACAGTATATTACGAATTATTTAGATTAAGGCGGTCAAAGTCCAGGCTTTGTCACATAGTATTAGTTTACTGTCCTGAACAGGCCAGATTTAAGATGCTTGGGGTAAATGTTGAAGCTCCTGCTGTGTCTGCATTCCAGGTATGATAACCACCGGGAGGCGCTGTTAAAGGGCGGAGTCAGTGGAGAGTATGCAGATGATAGTATTGACCTGCTTCAGTACTTTACTGTTACATGTTACTCCGGGTATGGAGATGACGAGGGGGTAAGTGAATTTTCATTTGGTGTTAGTACACAGCTGTGGTCTAATTGGTTTAATTTAGAGGTTTGAAAGCCTTGGCTAGTACATATTCAGCATTTAAATGAAGTCGTTGTCTGGTTTTAATGCCACATGACTGTCAGAGGTCCAGCTGAAACTACCTTCTACATGTCTTTTGCCAAAAGCTCTAATTTGACTTTTCATGAATAGACTTTTTCCATACATAATGGACTTTCGATTAGTTTTCGATTATTTAATGTAATAAGACGGTGAACTGTCACATAAAAAGCATGCAGCTTTTAATGACAGGTGATTAAACATAGAGGAGAGGAATCCCAAGGGATCGCCTCTTTACTGTCATGATCTGATAAATGCAGATGTATGTAATTTATATTTTATGCATTGGTATAAAATGAAAGTATTCTTGGTAATTGTCATGTCAGTTATTCTGACAATTATAAAATGCTTCTAGGGAATTTGAATATTGTGCTCATAAATTATTGTAAATTACAGTACTTTAACCTTCAGTGCTTGCAATGTGATGCACATTATAGCAGTAATGAGATAAAACCTTTTCTCTGGACTTTTGTGTGGTTCTTGGTCTTCATTAAACACTCTTATGCTGGAAAATTATTAAGTTTATGTTACTGTGCTATTTACCTCATAACCCTAGATGGAAGAACAAAGTGAAGCTTTAACAGACATAGTGATAACAAAATAGGGTTGGAGATTTGATCAGACTGGTTATTTAACAATTCGGTGATACACTATGAAGGAGACAGAAATGTAAGAGAGAAAGGGACCCTTTCGTTCACCCGGATATGCTGACAATGATTACCACCATTCCTACTCAAATTACTTCCTTCTATTGTCTTTCACTCCCATAGGGATTTTACACTGTTTACCGGACTGTGTTTGAGTCTATAGTGAAGGAAGAAATGGAGCACTTCAAAGAAGAAGAGGAGGATGAATACGAGTCTCCCACGTTCGGGGACTCTCAGAGTGATTACGATATGGTAGATTTACCTTTACTGTTATCGGCTGAAATCAGTGATTTAATCTCCTACCCATACTTGTCTTACGTTATAGTTTTTGTGATGACTTTCATTATCTAGTTAAAATCCTTGACAAGTTAACAAGTCCTGTTATAATAAATAATCTGTTTATGTATTGAAGAAGCGGAATTTAGCTTCTTTGCCTTGATACACTGTTAAATGTTTCTGTTTTGTCATTCACAATAATGGAGCTTGAAGTACCAAAGGAAAATACACTTTCAGATGTTTGAGTTCAGCTCATGAAAAATGGTAGCAAAAACAAGAGTGTTGCGTTTATATTTTTGTTCAGTGTATGACAAGTGTCATATTTTACTCTCACGTTAAATGACAGGCGCAATTTCAAAACCACACACAAGACAAAAGCATACAGATACACAGATATTAATGCTCTTGAAACGTTATGTAACTATTTTATATAATATTTAAGTGAAGTAAGCAGTGGCAGTGTTACATTTAGCTAAATGACTAGCTAATTAACATCAGCCAAAAAATAGTTTGCTAGTTGTGTTCAAAATACATGACAAGGATATGGAAAAGGCTGTGTTATGTTGATGTTTGTGACTAGCTAGCACTCTACGTAAAAGCTTGTAAACTGGTTTGTGCTCGCAGGTTGTGCATTGCTTTTACGGGTACTGGCAGAGCTTCTGTACCCGCAAGAATTTCGCCTGGAAGGAGGAGTATGACACGAGGCAAGGTTCCAACCGCTGGGAGAAGAGAGCCATGGAGAAAGAGAACAAGAAGACGAGGGAGAAGGCGAGGAAGAAGTACAACGAACTTGTCCGTGAGCTGGTGGCCTTCGTGCGTAAGCGGGATAAGAGGGTCCAGGCCCATAAGAAGCTGGTGGATGACATGAATGCAGAAAAGGCCAAGAAGGTGGAGGAACTGAGACGTAAACAGAAACTCCATCAGGCAAAGTTAGTGACGTCATGGCGGATGGGGACGACCTCTGCACCTTCCTTTGAGCTGTGTATCTGCTCTTAATTATGGATTAACATGGTCTCTACCGGATATGTGCAAGACAATTTATCTGTATAGCGTGCAGTATATTTCTCTCTCTCATCTTAATCCCACCCTCACCTGCCGCTAACATTATTATTATCATCATCATCATCACTGTGTCACCTTCTAATGCCTGTGTGCACTGACATCGCTGTGTGTTAGTCATTTTGTGAAGTTACTGTACATATTTATTTATAATTCATGCTGATGCTGTCATTTGAGTCTTGTATACGCGGGATTTTTTTGAGAAATGTCCCTTGTTATTTGCACTTCTACCTGTAGTTTTACTTTTTATAATATAGCTGTACTTTCCACACTGAGGTTGATGTGATTGACAGTCATGTCTGTGACTGTCCGCGCTTCTGTTTCTGCTGCACTGAGCGTGTTAAAGGCACGAGAATTTCCCTCAGATTCAAGTTCGTCCTTATTTAGTTTTTAGTTTCCAGTTTTTATGTGGCGGTAATCTACCATCATCAAATGAAAACCTTCTTTGTGTTTGCTGCCAGGTTGGCTGAAGACTACAGAGAGCAGAACTGGGTCTCCATGTCTGAGCTGGAGAAGGAGCTGAAGCAGATGGAAGCCCAGTACGGAGAGGAGTTCGGAGATGCTTCAGAAAGTGGGGAAGAGGATTCAGAAGCACAAGATGGAGGTGACTGAGGCGGGGTGGAGAAAAGTATCGGGACACTTGGTCATCCTACGAAGTTGGAAGTGTGGGATTGATATGCATACCAAGATATAACTTTCTGGGAACAGTTTGGGGAAGGTCCTTCTCTGTTCTAGCATGAGCCAGGTACACAAAGCAAGGTCCACAAAGACGTGGTTGGGTGAGTTTGATTTGGAAGAACTTAACTGGCGCAGAACCCTGACCTCAACCCCATCAAACACCTTTGGAATGAATAGACATTGCGAGCCAGGCCGTCATGTCCGACATCAGGATTAGCGGGCATGTAATTCCACCACAAACACATTATAAACTTGTGGAAACCCTTCCCAGAAGAGTGGCAGCTGTTATAGCTGCAAAGAGGGGACCAACTCCATATTGATGCCTATGGATTTAGAATGGGGTGTCATAAAAGTTCATGTAGGTGTAATGGCCTGGTGTCCCAATACTTTTGTCCATATAGTGTATAGGTTTGTCCTATAGGGTCATGCATACATATTCTTTTTGTAAGAAAAGTCAGTTACTGTGTGGGTTTGAACCTTTTTGCACAGTTGGTAGAATGTGGATTCTAAAATTACTTCACCAGAAAAATACAATTATGCATTAAAAATTCTTTCATTTTACTTGTAATATTTTATAGCACAATCAGACTTTCAGCTGATAGAAAATGGGTTCAGGATTCATTGTCATTGTACAAATAATAAGAATCGGACTAAAGGTATATGAAACGTATTTTTCATGTACTTCACAGAGACGCTGACAGACGGGCCTCAAGAAATCGTGGAATATTATGACGAGCTCTACTGCCCAGCCTGTGATAAGCTCTTCAAAACGGACAAAGCGTGAGTTCAGTGACTTCGATGATTCAGCCGTCCCACAAAAAGCAGTGTGACACACGAACACAATGGTAAGAACAGAGCATGCCTTTTCTGTCCTACACAGCATGAAAAATCACGAGAAGTCTAAGAAACACAGAGAGATGGTTGTGTTGCTACGACAACAGCTCGAGGAGGAGGAAATCAGCTTAAATTCCAGTCCTGTTAAAAAGAAGGAAGAGGATGAGGAAGAGGACGAGGAAGATGAGGAAGAACAAGAAGAGGCTTCAAGAGAAAAGTATTAACTAATACTTATTCAACAACTCATTCACAAACTATATAAAGTCATATATGAATATGTAGGAATGCTTAATGTGTCACAAACAAGATGTCAGTAAAGTATTTTTGTGGTAGTAGCCAAATGCTAGCATATAATATAAAAGAATCACCAGTGTAAATGTAACATTTTTAAACTTCTACAGGCTATCTAAAAAGCAAAAAAAGAAAAAGAGACAACAGAAAACTTGGAATGTGAGTAATTATCCATGAGTATTTGATGTAATTGAAAGGTCATGATAAACCTTAACCTGAAATGCTCTTGTGGCCTGTTCTCAAGGCGTTGTGTTTTAATCCCTGCTATCCTGTAGAATCATCCAGAAGAAGAATTGGCACCGTGTCACCCTCCACAGCCTGTCCTCACACAGTCCGTCCCCGAAGACCCTGTCCTGTCTCATTCAGAGAATCCGCAGGCCCGTGCAGACGTGTCCTCTGAGGACGTGGTGAAGAGCACGGCTGAGCCAGCAGCTGCAGACTCAAAGAGGTGACCTCCCTGCCCAGAGTCTCTGACAGCCATTTTTAACCAAAAGCGATGCCGTTTGCTGTTTCCCGGGCACTAAAGTTTGCCGTTTTCTGTTACTTGTCCTGGCAGCTCTGTGAAGATGAAGGGAAAGAAGAGTGGAAAGGATTCAAAAAAGAACGTCAAAATCCAGGGTGGTGTGGAGCACGCGACAGAGGTCTGTGATTTTACCTTAGCTGGAAATAAAAAATAAAAAAAAACAGTGGTGTAGGTCATTATCTGTAGGGGAGCTTTTTTTCGAATGAAATTCAGTTATATGGCAAAATGATGCCGGAGGCCTGACTGTCATTTGTGTTTTCCTGCAAAAGAAACTGGACCTGCGTTGTGTCACCTGCCAGTTCGAATTTCCGTCAAGAAATAAACTGTTTGACCACTTGAAGACGACGGGACACGCCAACGCTCTTTCATCAGGTGGCGCCGCTGGGGGAAAAGCGAAAAAGGAAAAGAGGAAGAACAGATGACCCCCGTAGTGCAGAACCGTCGTTATCCCAGTTCTGGGAAAGCAGTGGGTTTGGCCTAATTAAGAGAGTGTATCAGTCAGAGCCAGCGGAACCCCTGAATGCACCCTGAATGCACCCTGACTGCTTTCAGTAATTTCATTCAGATTTTTGTACAATCTGTTTTATAATGATACTGTAAAGAGCCTTTTATTGAATTTATTCAATATGTCATGTTTGTTTAATTATCAGACGACGGTATAATGCATTACTGGTTTATGCTGAACAGTTTGGATTTTGTTTGAGGACAATGATGTAGAAGCATTTGACTTAATCTTTAGCCAGATATTGTTCTTATAGGCTAATTTCAGCATTTGCTGCTTTCCACGCAAACTGACATCTTATGCAGGCACTCCACAGCTCAGCTGTAGTAATAATAAAAAGAACTGCAAAAGTCATTGATTGCTTCAAAATCAGTGAAATTATTTTTTTTAAATGTACTTTTCCCACACAGCCAAAGTGTTCAATAATAAATCAACATCCGAAAAATATAGAAAAGGGTATTTTTTTTAATGAAACCATGAGCTCTTTTCTTTTCTGTATTTACATGAGTTACTTTCACTGTATAAATACTTCTAAGAACCTGTGTAATCTGACACACACAATCAAAATAGAATTTCAAATTAAAAAATTCAAATATGCTATCATAAATTTCTTAAAATATGAAATTAAAATCATATATATATATGTGATTCCAATCGGTGGAGTACTTCAGTGCTATGCCGTGTGAGATAGGCTCCAGGACGCCCAGCAGTCCCACCACACCTGGCCAGGATAAGCAGTTAGAAGCTGGATAAAAGTTAACCTTCATATAGCATAAGTGCACATATCCAGTAGAGGGCAATAGTGGGTTTCTTAAAAATAATCATGAAATGTGTTGCAAATTTAGGAGAACATTTTAAAAAGGATTTGAGAAAGCACTTCTCCACACAGCATATAGTTAGAGTATGGAAAAGTCTTCCTGTTAGTGTAGCACAAGCTAAAACCCTGGGTTCCTTTAAATCAGAGATAGATAAGATTTTAACAACTCTGAGCTATTAGTTGAGTTCTCCCCAAACGAACTTGATGGGCCAAATGGCCTCCGCTCTTTTGTAAATTTCTTATGTTCTTAAATTGGAAATGACCATTTAAGCATACTGATGACAGCAGTAGTAATACAGGGTGGGCCATTTATATGGATACACC
This sequence comes from Stomatorhinus ivindoensis, assembly GCA_019775895.2. Taxonomy (NCBI): domain Eukaryota; kingdom Metazoa; phylum Chordata; class Actinopteri; order Osteoglossiformes; family Mormyridae; genus Stomatorhinus; species Stomatorhinus ivindoensis. The sequence goes on from JABFEB020000113.1 coordinate 17,656,614, forward strand.
TTAATAAAATGGGAATGGTTGGTGATATTAACTTCCTGTTTGTG
>JABFEB020000113.1:17657645-17680145 GCA_019775895.2 Stomatorhinus ivindoensis
TGTAACTTTATTCTTTCATGAGTTATTTACAAGTTTCTGACCACTTGTAAAATGTGTTCAATGTGCTGCCCATTGTGCTGGATTATTAAGGTGTATCCATATAAATGGCCCACCCTGTAGATTAATGTCAGTAGTAGTAATAATATTTTTAGAAACTTGTTTGAATAAAACGAGCAAACTTAATTCTATCAGGTATTAAAAGATGCAAGAGAAAATGTAAATTTAAAGGGAGAATTTTTTTGTGGCTATAATTAGCATAAGTGCACAATTTGTATTGATTTTCCGAGGCTTTTCCTTTGGGCCCTTGACTGCGTTACCTAATTTATATACAATTTTTTTTAATGAGTTGTAGTTCTGGTTGCCGTTTTGGGAATTTATGTTGGATAATGCTATATTTGATGTTATATCCATAACATTCAGGTTTCCAATCTTACAATATAGTATGTATATCTCAGATTATTGCAAATCTGTTTATCTGCTCTGCTTTATAGTTGAACTTGTGTCCAAATGAATTATTAACCTTCCGGCGCCGTTGGCAGGAAAGGCTGCGGTGATGATGGAGTTGTGGTTTAACCAGCTCACCAGAGCGTTGGTTTTGGGAAGAAGCAGGAGTATTCGAGGGGCACCTGGGCAAATGCACAATGAGGAAGCCATTGCAGTGGTGTCCATGTGCTGTACACAAGCAGCGACTGCACTACCCTGGTTTTATTTGGCTTCCTATGGAAATAAAATGCGCTGACTGCAAATTATTTCATGTTTATTCATTTTAGTTACATTGTTACACAACTTTATACAAGTGTAGCAACTGACAAGTATGTAACATAATTCAATGTATGTTTTGTATCACATGTGACCAGGAATTTTCTGGCACACAGATAACATTGATAGTTGTATAACTGGTTCAAGGAAACATTAAACTGACAAAGACAGTAAAAACAAAATAATTAATGTGACCTAATTAGTAAGACACTGGTTTCTGTATACCACTCCTTATCCCGGAAGCTCTGGGCTCAGTATGTGTACAATTAAGTTAAAAGTGTTATTATTTTTCTTTAATGATGTTTCTGTGATGTGGTTCTTCTCTCAGCTTCTTACAGTACTGCTGTGTGAAGGGAATAGTCAAGATCTGGTCATTATGATGTGAGCTCAGCATATTTGTGTATGACGTGACTGAAGACAGCTAAGAAGAAGTCCGCATCCTCCTTGGTGATACACATTGGCGGCTTGATTCGGAAAACCTGTGAGTATAAGCAGACAGTGACACTTGTTTTGCTCCGTTTATACAGGGACATGATGGCCTGAAAAAACAGACCCCGTACCTCATACCCATGAAACACCCCCCACAGGACCCCCAAGGGACACGGTCATATGTCTTTTCCAAGCCACAGAACACATGTAGACTGGTTGGGCAAACTCCCATGAACCCTCCGATATACTTGTGAGGCCTGGTCCAATATTCCGCGACCAGGATGTAATCTGCATTGTTCCTCCTGGATCTGAGGTTCGACCACCGGATGGACCCTCCCCTCCAGTACCCCAGGATAGACCTTCCCAGGGAGGCTGAGGACTGTGATCCCCCTAAAGGTGGAACACAGCCTCCAGTCCCCTTTTTAAAAGTTTGGGTTCACTACCCCAGTCTGTCAATCCAAAGGCACTGTCCCCGACGTCCACACAATGTTGAGGTGCGTCAGCCAAGACAGCCCAACTATAATTCAACGCAGTGTGTCACCAACATTTTCTTTGTAATTTGTGTAACAATTTAGGAACTATTTAATTACTCTTGGCCATTATCAAAATATGGAGTGAAATTAAAGGGCACCAAATTATTAGGAAATAGAAATTATAATCATCTTTTCATGAAATATTTACAGATGGTAAAGTTGCTGCACCTTGACTGTATGCACCCTAACATTTAAGAGTATTAGGTGTGACGGCTAAAAGCCGATTCTCAATGTCAGTACATTAACTGGGGGCACTCACCCAGCGCTCTAACGCATACCACCCTACCTGTCCAAAAGCTCCACCTCTGCCAACAAGTATTCCCATGTCCTTTATGTCCTCGAAGATCTGACTCAGGGTCTCAGCAGGGAGGGGCCTGCGGCTTTCCTGCGGGGAGTGAGGGAGACATGTTCAGGCATCCCCATGACTCAGCAAAGAGGAACGTGCAGGCTGCAGACGTGTCCACGCGCATGCAGCCAATGGCATGGAAAACGTCACGCCTGAAGGAGAATATGTATGTCAGGCCTGCATTTCTTAGAAAAACGTACCTCCAAAAATTAACTTTAAATTATTATAAATTAAGATCTACCTAATATCACAACACAAACCAAAAGAAGTACAGACATAACTCTTCTGTAACATTTAATTTAAATTGTGTTATTTTACTTGTATACAGATTCAGAAATATTCTCTGTAAGTCAAGCTGTAACCTTGATACTTTATTTGGTTAACAGCATTATTACTATATAAAAGTTCTGCTTCTTGCGGCCGCACTGCCCCCACCTTGTCCTTGACCATTTCCACTCCAATCAGTAGACCTTTCCCACGGACGTCGCCAATTATCTCATATTTATCTCGCAGTTTGGCCAACTCTGTCAACAGATACGTCCCAATGGTAGCACTGATTTGCTGTGTGCCATCTTCTTTAATAGTCTAATGAAAACAATTTCAGCAGAAGATGTTTTCAACCTCTCCTATCCCAAAAACTGTGAGAAATTGCGCAAATAATCTCTGACAAGCAAAGCAGCATTTAATGCATTTAGCTTCTCCCAGACGTGCCTGGAAGAAGCTGTACGCCATGTCTGTTTTAGAAATATATCTTTCCCGAACGAGAACTTACGTCCAGAACAGACGAGGCGATCGCACACGCCAGTGGGCTGCCTCCAAAAGTATTGAAGTGCAATCCCTTGGCAAAAGATTCAGCGATCTCTGGAAGACATGAGAAAAAACACCGTAACTTTAACACGGAGAAAATGACTGAATGGTTTTTAGAAGTTGCCTCCAGGTGGTGATGGAAGGTCACATGAAGCAAGTAAGGCAATCCCCAGTGTGTGTGAGTCATGAGCCTTCTGTACTATAGTGAAAAACATTCAAATATTCTTCATAAATGTATGGATCATGAGCCTCGTAAAACAAGTTTTAAAAATTATAGGGTAATAATAATGCAAGACATAAATTCATCTGATGGGTCCTTGCTCTGTTTACAAACAAAATTTATACACATTCCAGCATCAGGATAACAAAACAGTCTAATGTGTCTAAGTGGGTACATGTGCACACAGTGTGTATGTGTGTGTGTGTGTGCATGCTGGATGTGTGTGTGAGACAGAGCAAGAAAGTCTGCAATGGAGGATCCAGGCAGTTTGTCTTCTGCTGAACTGATTTGTCCACTTTTATCCCTCTAGCAAAAGTACTGAGTCACTACCTGAGTATGAAAAAAATATTAACACAGAGTAAAATGGCGGACAACAGACTAAAAGACTGGGAAACTGTAGTATCTACTCAAAAAATACTAAGACTAAATCTAGTACTATTAATATTTCTACTACTGGTATTAATAATAATGACAACATCAATTATATTAAATAATTATCCAATTTCCAGAGAAGGCATCATTTACAGGTCCTGGCAAATATGAAATACAAAAATATTCCAATGATTATATGTATTGTTAACCATTTATAGTGCATGGAAGACTAATTTACCTTTTGTGGTGACAACAGCACCCATGGGGTAACCATTAGCAATCCCCTTCGCCATGGTAACTATGTCTGGAATAACACCATGACCTTGAAATCCCCAGAAATCACTTCCTGTACGTCCAAATCCAGTTTGAACCTAGAGTACAGAATTCATAAACGAAAGCAGTCTGCCACTAATTTGTCTTTTCTAATATAATCCGATAATTGTTATAATTTTGCATACTTTCTAAATCTTTCTTTATGTACATATCAAGCAACTATTTTCCAACAATTTCATTCACTCAGCAGACTAAGACACTGTGCCTGTGATCAGAAAGTCATTGGTTCAAATTCCACCTTCAGCAGTGCTTAACCCCCAATTGCTCCAGGGAGTGATTGTTTTCAAAAATATACAAATCTGCTAAATAAATTAATGATGCCTGTTGAAGAATTGATTAGGTCACCATATCTGACCTCATCTGCAATGCAGAGTCCACCGCTCTGCCTAATCAAACGGTAGGCCTCTTTCAGGTAGTTCCTTGGGTATTGTACAGCACCACCCACACCCTGTAATGACATTAACACAAACAATTAATAGAGGCTTTTATTTCAGTGATAATGGGGAAAGTATCAACATGATTATATAATATCTAACAGTATTTTATTTAGTTAAATTTACATTAGACTCTAGGGCTCAATGGATGATTAAGTGGACAAATGAGCAGAAATAATGGACATTAATAACCTGCTCTGCTTCTGTCTCACATTATTCTTGCATGCATCATATACCTGTAAAGGTTCTCCGAAGAAGGCAGCAATGCGACATGGGACGCTGGAGGACAGTACTTCTTTCAGCTCTTCAATATACATGTCATTGGCATGGCAACAGCCTGTTTAGAATTAAAAGGGTTTAACTGAACTTCTTTTCCAGGCTAAAGATTGAGAGTATTCCACATAGTAAAACTTACTACTTCTTTGTGATACTCAGTCAAATGGCTTAAAGATTTTACAAGACAAAGTAAATATTTGCCATGACAAACGACTTGGACCTTGGACATTTCGTTGATGTTTCTGTGCACTTCTTGTACCAACTATATTTGCCCATCTATGCATGCTGGAAACTCTGAGCTGCAAGAATGTTAAGTAAAATATGAATAGGCAAGGAATTTAAAATTCCACATTAACCATGAAAAAAAAACACAAAGAACCAAACAAACTGATTAAAAATCGAGCATTCAGTGAATCTTTCTGTACACCATTGTTGTACTGAGCTTCCAGTTAGCTTTAATGAGTCTGGCTATTTTCCTTTGACTTCTCTCATTAACAAGCTGTTTTCATCCACAGACCTGCCCCTGACTGGATGTTTCTTGTTCATTACACCATTCTGTGAAAATCCCAGGAAAATTAGTGACGCTAGAACCATCAGGCATTACACCGTGTTCAAAATTGAGTCAATCAGGCATGTTAGCTGCTCCCATATTTAGCCACACAGTAACTGAACCTCATGACCCTGACTGTGTGCTGTTTGCATTCAGCTGCAACCTCACGATTCCCTACTTGCAGGCTGTGTGCATTAGCAATCTGGTGTAATAAAAAGACATTTTTCTGAGAGTAGTGATCACCATATGCTACTTTGAATAGAGTTTCACAATTAATTCAAAGTGTATTAGAATGCAAGTAACATTGCATGTTTACCTGGAGCACAGTTACAGTCTCGGACAGTTTGAACAGGGGAATCTCTGCAGTTTTTTCCTCCCCATGGTCCCTTGAACACATCTGGACACATAGTCTACAGAGAAATGGTGCAAAATTAATAATAATCATAATCAATCCTTTATTGTCCCTGTGGGGAAATTCCTTTATTGTCTCCCTCAACTTGCTCTTTGTAGAGCAAGCTGTCCGCAAGGGGCAGCCACCTGTTGGGGCACACAGGGGTTAAGGGCCAAGCTGAAGGACCCACAGACAGGCTGAGGCTGGGTTTGAACTGGCGACCTTGTGATTACAAGCACACAGGCTTAGCCCACTGAGCCACATACTGCCCCCCAATTACACTTGGTAGTATACTTTGAAACTCAGCATTAGTACACTGAATGGTACCAAAGAATAATTAAAACAATTAATTAAAACAATCCATTAATGGCAGGTAACCAGGCAAATAAAGTGCCTAGTATACTATCCATAAGTGCTATGTCTTAAGATGGCATGTGAAGATCAATGATTTTAAGATAATGTAATATACTACATAAGAATTGGGTTCGATGTAGAGCTATATGAATGATTCCTGGAGGGGATCCTAAGGGGAGGTTAGCTGAATGGAATCTGTTCAGCCTCAAGCAAAGGGGGGACATGATCCAGGTATATAAGAATCAAACATATCTGGATGCTCTTCCACCAAATAATTACTGCAATATTATTTCAAATGAAAGAACTCATGGCTGTTGGTGGAAATTAGCAGGAGATCATTTTAAACTGGATTTTAAAACACATCTTTAGACAGCATGTAGTTAGGGTAATAGTCTTCCTGTCAGTGTAGTGCAAGCTAAAACCTTGGGTTCCTTTAAATCAGAGCAAGATAAGATTTGAACAACGTCACACTATTAGTTGAATTCTTCCCAAGCAATGCTTGATGTGCAGAATGGCCTCCTCTCCTTTGTAAAATTCTTGTTCTTATGAATCTACCAGGCTGCCCATGTCCCCCCAATGCCCTTGCATATCGTACTTACATTATGGCAGCCAAATCCATTGGCAATGGGGAACTTGTAGGCTGAATATGAGGTCAAGCCCAGTGTCTGAGGACTGCCACCATGATATGCACCCCTGACCAAATTATTGGTGAATGGAATCAGCAGTGGGTAAATGCAATAAGCAACAGTCACTAAACCATGAGTGCACATTTCTTCCATTTCAAGAACTTTCCAATATAGCTGGTTTGCTACAGAAATAACTTACACAACTACATATCATTCCTGCGACCCTGACCAGGACAAACAGTTGAAAGATGCTGCGATTACATAGTATGAACAGCACAATAATAAAGAATCAGTAATTTACCTGAAGGATATGATATCATAGTTTCCTGTGTGTAGTCTTGCCATCAGCATGGCCAGGTCATTGGCCTCAGAGCCACTGTTAGTGAAATAAACAACCTATGGAAAAAGAAACATGCCATAATATTTACAGTACGCCACAAATGCTATCTATCTATCTATCTATCTATCTATCTTCTCTGTATGGTCAAATATACCGATTGTGCATGACTTTCCCAAATAGTGACAAGCTTCATAGCTTTTGTTTGATTGCAAAGTAGGACGAGAAGTGATCATAAAATATTCCTGAGATGGTCTGATAAGCACACAACTAGTGAATTTGAATTTAGCCTCTTCACATTTCATACTGTAACATGTTAAAAACATTGGCATCTATAAGCCATTTGTAAAAAAAGTATTTAAGTTTATAAAGATTATGCTTTCCCACAGAACGCGAAGAGCCAGAGATGATTCCGTACCTTGAGTGGATCAGGAAAACATGCTGCTAGCTTCTCCACATACTCACAGCGTGGAGAACTCATGTAGATGTTAGTCGTGTGCCAAAGGCTCCGCAACTGCTTCTCAGCAGCTTCCGTCACTTTTCTAGGGCAACAAGGAATTTCAAACACTGTTGTTATCTTCATCAAAAGAACCAAATAGTTTCTAAACGCGTGCCTTCTTCAGCTGACTGAAGATAATTCAAATTTGCATTCTCTGCCGCATGGATGTATTACTCCAGAGAGTATGTCTGTAACCTCTGCAGCATAATAACACAGTTCATCCATTATAACAGATCCAATATAATACTTAGACTTCTAAATGGAAAACACTTGCACCACCACTTACTGAGGCTCACACCAGGTTTTGGTGTACCAGAAGCTATTGGAAACCAGTCAAAACGAATGCAATATAACGATACTCAAATTTGAATGTAAAAATATGAATAAACAAAATATACTTCTCATGTAGACAAATGTGGATAACGATGTCTGATAAGTGAAAAAAACCATACAACAGAACAGACTTCAGTTATGGTTCTACAGCACGTTATTAAACATTTAACAACTGGTTTAATTAATCAATGATGCCAGGGATCACAGTTTTTATATGAAATAGCACCAAACCTGTGGGACAACTGCTATATTATCTCTGATTCACAAGATATTGCGTAATAAAAGAATGCAATTCTTTTCCCACAGAACACAAACACCCACAGGTGGTTTTAGTTTAATGAATTGTAAGCTGTTGCTGAGCAGAGATGATGATAAATTATTGCAGTGTGTTCATCCCTGAATGCTCACTCACAGCTAGAGATTTTGGGCCCCGTGACAGAATATCATATTGGGCCCCCAACCCAGACAATTCCAAATTTAACAGGGGCCCTTGGAATCATCTTAAGCCCCCCCCCCCCTTTACAAAGCCCCTGCTTACGGGTGACAGTGCCCAACACTGACTGTGACGACCCCTGCAAAAAAATCAAGATAGCGACGCCCATCTGTGTCCCACAGCCACTGCATATAGCCCTGATGGATGTAGACTGGCTGTTTGTAGTATGTGGCTTTCAGTGTCATGGGATTGTAGTTCTGCTTCCGAATTTCCAGCATTCGGTCTTTCGACATCCCCTGCACAGATATTAAAGACGGGGTTAAACTTTGGGTTGTTAGCATCTGTTGATGAAACAATCCATCTCAAAAGCTGTGGCAACTGACCTTATACTGCATTGGTTTAAAGTCACGGGGGAGCATCGCGGGTAGATCGATAGATGGGTATTTTACACCGGACTTTTGACAAAATGCACCTGCCCAAAAATAACCCATTGCGTTAATGTAATATTGAGCAATTTACCAGCCATTAACCCTCACACACAAAGGCATAGATGTGGGTATGGAGGGTAAGGGCATGTCCCTACCAATAAGTGCTAGATTGATCTTTAGGTGACATAGGCGACTGCCTAGGGCAAGGCTATTCAATTCAGGCCCTCCATTCCAAATCCAGGCCTTGTTTTCAGTTCTCTGGCTGGGCCCTGCTACAAATATTGGGGTGGGGGGTGTCCAGGACTGATTTGTTACCTACCTGACCTATGTCCTTGTTTACATAATGTATTCCATCTCAAGGCAGCCTGTGACCACTAAGATATATTTACACTCAGCAATCATTATTACTTTCATATAACTTTAATATTCACATTGCAGTTTGACAAGCAAAGGCATCAGATATGCTCGAGAGGGTCTTTTATTGACCACTCTGTAACACCATTCATTTGTCTTGTCATTCGTTTGTCTTATTCCTACACAAGCTTAGACAACAATAGTATAAGATTAAAGAAAAAATAAAAATATCAGGACACAAATTTAAACTTGTAAGCTATGTAATGTACTTTGGATATGACTTGTTACATCTAAACTTCTAATTACAGTATTGGGATTACTTAAAACGTTAATAGTACGGTAAGCGGTTTCGAAAATGGATAGATGGATGGATTTAATAAGAGAACCGGGTTTTTTTAATCATAGTAATAAAGGGAGAATGTACCTCTTATCTGACTGTGGGTACAATAACGAGGTATTTATTCTATCGGCTGGTTAAGAATTAATAAAAACTTCCAGGCTACTTTGACTTGATCTTGTTAGGTTTAGTCTAAATAATGCAATTTGAACAATCTACAGTTTTATTTATTTAAACATCAGAAAACAATGGTTTCATTTTCATTCACTGCAGAATCGGAAAACCAGTACTGCAACAAAAACAAAACACAAGCAGTACTATGTAAGGGCGTTTCACTCAGTAGTCAACGCCAAGTGGATTCTGACGGACATTTTTTTTTTATCAAAATGCAATTTTTAAAACCGTAGCCTACGTTTCTCAGTTAAAGCATTTTGCCACAGACATCTTCGTCCGTCTGCAGACAGGGTGACGGTCCTGGTCTCACTAGTCTGTTGTGAATTTCATCGCTACCCGCCCCTTTTTCAAGGCTACTTACCACATAGTCGGTGAAATTTAGCGGAGAAATCGGAGGATCCATAAGGGCGATTTCTCCCACCCAAATACCGAACAATATTTTTAGAGAAGCCCAAATACATTTCCCTTAATTTCACACTAAAATATCTTCACTAGTGCAACGATACGCACCACAATGAACTTTCTTACTTTTTCTAACTTTCTTTGGAGGGTGGGGTAAAATGCCGGCCAATAGAAAACAGGCTGTATTAACTCTTCTAACAGAAGTAGATTATTATTAGTCTCCATTGCTGCATAACACACGTCGTTCAAAGTCTAACCCGGTGTTGATGTTTTCTATGTCAGTGTTTCACATCTTTACAAACGGCGCAGACTTTTCTCCTTACAATTTCATCTCAAGCTTATTGATAGATGCCCGCATGGTTCTCAACCGGGGGGCTTCAGCGAGGACCCGGGGGGCGCAATTAACTTGAAAAGCGTAGAAAACATGGAGATATTTTCAAAACGAGATAGGCCTATATGATGACAAATACGTTTATATCGATATACATTTCTGTGTTAAAATTTGGACATTGTTAGCAAATTTTAATAGAGACTAACAGTATTAATTCCTATTCGGTCGTGACCTTACACAGAATTCACAGCTGAAATCAAAGTTAGCAGCATCTAATGGAGGGGAAATGCGAGGTTACTTTATTAATTTCATTTCAAAATGTCGTCATTTACAGTGCTTGTTTTATTTTGTTGAAGGCTAATATCTTTTCAGTATTAAGTTCACGTGTAATGGTTGTCGGGCTTCTGATATTAGAGCCATTTGCCAAAGAGATTTTAGATTTAGGTTTCGGTTCATAAACATTCACCTCCTATTTTGAGAGCTACAGAGAAATTACGTTGAAATAACTCTAGTGGTGTGATCCATTTAAAATGCTTATATGAATAAGCATTATCAATTGTTGTAATCATTGCAGTACACAATAAAGAGAAACAATCTCATGACCCGTGTAGAGGAGGCCAAGCGTGTTCGTAAACACAGGGGATCCTTGGAAAAAAAAGATTGGGAGCCACTGCTTCAGCGCGAGCCCCGCCGGCTTTCGCGCGGTACCACTAGGTGGCGCAAAAATACGCTCCAAAGGACACACGCATTACACTGCGTTCCATTTTCAATTACTTTAATCTTTAACCTTCAAATAAATGTGTCAGACACTGAGAATAAGGCCAAAGTCAGGTTGAAGTTGCATAGTAATTATTCGGACCGATGCGAGAGAGCGGACGCTAAAGTGGTACCTATATTTTTAATGCTAATAGCTATAAGTAACTGTACACATTTTATCTGTTTAGATCTTAAACTATCCAGCTTTCTATGGATTTTGTCTATTGTTTGCTTGGTTTCCATTTTGGCAAACCTACCGAACCCGTTAATCTTCATCCTTCTCATTCGGGAGATGTGAGCTGCGCTCAGAAGAAACAGGTAAGATGATGAGTGAATCCAGAAAGACAACAGAACCACAAAACACAGAAACAACAAATCCAGATAGCTCCATAACAATGCTATGATATACATTTATTTTACCAACAAACACATTAAACTTTTTAAAAATGCATGTAATTTTTTTATACTTCAGAACAAGTATTTTTAATACATCAATAACTAATTATTCTGAATATAATACTACATTTTTAACTGACATTTCCTCACTTTAAGGTCTTTTGTGCAACTGTTTGAGGCACTTTAGAGGATTCCTTAAGTATAAGACCAAGATAAGGGAAAAAATGAAATACTTAAGTGAACATTTTAAGGAAAAGACTTAAGGGTATTGTGTGCGCCCAATTTTATTTTAAGGAAACCGTAATTTTAATTTTAAGGGAAATCTTAAGTTTTGTGCAACTGGCTCCTGGCATACAGTCAGTGAGGACCGGTACATTCATTTCAGGGACTGGCTGTGAAAATATTTTAATTAGCATTCAGGTAGGCTTGACTGACTTGAACCCCATACGGCCTCGCACAAACGAAAATAGCTCCACGTTTTGTGGGCGTTTCCACTCAGGCCACTGACCCGACGGTGCTGCCGTTAGCGCCGTTTCAGTTTGCCGTTCAGCCGCGCCTCGGTTCGGATTACACCGGCCACGTAGGCGGTTTGTAACCTGATCATACGGAACTGAATCTTTTGTCGTGCCTTGAATCTAGTTGACGATTTTGGCGTCAGCCCTTACTGACAGCTAATCATGTTCGTCGAGTCTTCTTTATGTAAAAGTTTTTTTTTCTTCGCCCGCGGACGTTTGTACTTTTCGGTTTTCGCGCTAGTCGCATGATATAAACGTCATCAACACGGCCACTCGCTCGAGGCGATCCTGCTCCATTCGCACATGGCAGTTAATCGGAAATTAGTCGAACTTTGTACAAATTAGCTAGCCGGGTACAGTGCTATTTGGGGAGTTTGCGTTTATCTATGCACCCCCTCGGACAATGTCTAGGAAGGTTCATGGTGCCAGTGCATGTCGGAAAGAGGATTATGAAATTCCGGAGATGCTGTTGCTACATGTTGGACTGAAGGCTGAGCCGGAGGTAACAGTTTTACTTGCCCATACTGCCTCCTTCCAATCCCGAGACCCTCTTTTGAATAAAAACCTCCTTTGACCAGAGCTGGTGTTCAAACTGATTTTTTTTTTAGTTTTTAGGGAAAACCTCTTTACCCCTTCCTATATGATTCTTGTGTCTGTGTTTGCAAGTCATGGATAAAGATGGCTTGTTATTGTTATAAAAATGTATTTTACGTGGAAGGAAATTTACTGTTCTTGCTTGTTGGCACTTTTTTCCCTGTCTCAAATGCCATATAGAAGGCTTAACGTTTTGTTATATGTACTGCTGTTCTTGTGTGTTTTATGCATGAACCTTGAAACCAGACATGCTCAAACAAGTAGAAATAATATGAGTAGTACTAGAAATGCTACTAAAATAGTATAACAAAAGCAATATTTAATCATTTGATTGTTTAGATGCAAAATCTAAATGCTGGTTTAACACTATTATTGAAGCGGTACTAATTGGAGTGAAGTGTATGTCATTACAGAATACAGAAAATAATCCAATTTCTTTATGAAAAATCTTTTCTAATGATTATGATGGATAGCTTAAGGTGTTATCCAGATTTATTTTTTCCATGTTTATTTCTTACAGTATCCTGCAAATAATAATAATAATTATTAAATAATTCATAATAAATAATAAAAAATCATTCAATCTCTTAGCATGCAAATCTGGCAAACCTGACAGACGCTGAAAGCATTTACACTAAGCTTTGCACTAAGGGAGTGTGCTGGAATGAGGACTTGATGTGTCACAGTGTTATGCAATAACATAAATCCACCTCTATAGTCTTTAACATAAACATGCATGAACATAAATGTTTTTAATCCTTTGTCAAAAAATTCTTCACCCAACAAGAGAGCCATGCAGTTAAATATTTAATATTTTTAATTTTAATATGTATTGAAAACTGTAATTTAGTGCAATTCACATATTTCTATTTCTACAATTAAAGAATTCTTCTGCTAATACCAAACAGTAAATATGTTTCTGTTTATCTATTCAATAATACCTTTTGATTCAAAGTATTTTGATACTTTTGTTTGTTTTATGTGAATATCTTAAACCATCAGAAGTGAACATTTTGGTAGTTATTATTTACTACATAAAAAGGCAGAATAAAACTAGTCAACATCTAAAGCTGTCTTGGTTTAGAGCAGTGCTTCCCAGTCTGGTCCTCAGGGGTCCACAGACAGTCTACATTTTTGCTCAATTCAGCAAAATGTCCTGTCTGGCAGGGACCTGGGAGGGAGCAAAAATGTGGACTGTCTGGCAGGGACCTGGGAGGGAGCAAAAATGTGGACTGTCTGGCAGGGACCTGAGAGGGAGCGAAAATGTGGACTGTCTGGCAGGGACCTGAGAGGGAGCAAAAATGTGGACTGTGGCAGGGACCTGAGAGGGAGCAAAAATGTGGACTGTCTGGCAGGGAGCTGGGATGGAGCAAAAATGTGGATAACTGTATATATGGACTAACTGTAACTGTAAATATGGAATAACTGTAATTTAATTATTATTTGAACCATAATACAACAATACTGCTTTTGAACAGTCTGCTAACAGCTGCATGATACATTCAGTAACCACTCTGTTGTGTACACCTGCCGGTTAATGAAAATGGCCTGCTTAACCAAAGAGTCAGTCATGAGTCTGCAAATCAGTCTACGGTTAACACAGACAGGGTCAAGAGGTTCATTACAACTTGGCTAAGAGTTAGAATGGGCCACGTGAGCCACGTAGTGTGATCACCAGGAACACATCCAGGCAGTGGCAATTCAGGGGGCAAAAGCACCATGTTAATGAGAGAGGTCAGAGGAGAATGGGCAGACTCATTAAGGATAAGTGGAAGGCCTGAGGTACATATATAGCCATGTCTGAAAGGCATAAGGCTTGTTCAAAAGCACCCACCTTAAACGCTGAACTTACTGAACTTTGAAGCAGTTCTGCAGGAACAAGTGGTCGCCACCAGGTCCTGGGTAGATGTAACTCACAAAGTGGCCACTGAGTGTATTTTCACACACACACACACACACACACACACATATATATGTGATTTCATTACATGCATTACATCGCAGCCATACATCGATCACATGCCTAGTGCAGAGCTGTAGTGAGCCCGGAGCCTATTCCAGGGGCCACAGGAACAAAGGGTGCCAGTACATCATAGGGCAAATACTCACATAGACCATGAGTCATTTACAAAGTTTTCCCACAAACAAAATACAACCGCCTGTTTGTGAGGAAACTGCAGTGTCCAGTGAAAACCTCTATGAACTTGAGGATGAAGTGCAAATTCGACGCAGAGCTGGGTGCAAGGACAGAGCCCACGACCCTGGGTGCAAGGACAGAGCCCACGACCCTGGGTGCAAGGACAGAGCCCACGACCCTGGGTGCAAGAACAGAGCCCACGACCCTGATGGTACGAGGCTGAATTTGTCAGTAAAATTTCTCCACATTCACGTTTATGGGATTTCAGCTCATGCTTGAAATGTAATAGTAATATAAGCAATATTTGATTGGCACCCACACTGTATATTAACATTATAGTTGGCAATAGTCTTATTTATATATTTATTGTATTTTTTTTGTTTTACTTGCATCTATAAAACCATATTCTATGTCCTAGCCCAATAAAAATATATTTAAAGTCAGTATCATTTTTGATTACTACATTATATAATTTTCTGTTAAATCAATACAAAAACATTCTATATTTTTCAGTATGATTTTGGATTACTACATAATTCCTTGTTTAATCAATATAAAAACTACATTTTTATACAATATGACATCACTGAGGTACTGGAACACGGTGTTTATATTCCTAATTTTATAAAGAAATAAAACATTGCTTGAATATTCTAAACACTGTCACAATAAATGTCTGGACATGCACAGTAAGAACCATTCATACTCATTTGGGTATGAAATTCATTCCTTTACCAGTCCCAGATCATGATTGCTGTTCAATAAGAATTTTTTAAATTACATGACTATTAAGATAGGACTTTGTTTCAGCAAAATAATTTTTTAACCAGAATTCTATTAATTTTAACTATAATATGATTTCTATCCACCCGTCTCCCACGCACTCATTCTGGACTGGGTCCATGCCTATCCCAGGCAGTCTATGCCAAAAGGCAGGGGTGTGTGTTGGACAAGATGTCAGTGCATTAAGGAAATATCATTTCTGGATACATTTAAAAGTACAAAATAACTACACATTATAGAATATTGTAGTGAGTAGTGTATTATCTATTTCTGAACTACAGTGTTCACAGAAAGTCTTGGGACACTTGCTAAATTCAGTAAAAATGCTGTAAATTTATTGATTTTATAAGAAAACACATTATTTTATTAATGTGTTTGCTAAAATGTATGTTTCACATTAGAAACAACCAGTAGTTTTAAGTAAAACATTGAGTGTTTTTAATCAGTGACACGTTTTCCATAGCATAAAACTGCAAAGATTTGTGTTTAGTATCCTGTTATGAGTCAGTGGCTACAATCGTAAATAATAGCAAAATGGACAGAGCAGAAAGCAGACTATAAAAGAAACTGTCTGTGTGCATGATATATGAACATATATTAAATACTGCTTGTTGTAGTTATGTTATGCAACCAATGAATTTGAAACATTTTTACAGAATTAAGCAAGTGTCATTCTGTGAGCATTGCATATCCCAGCTGAATATCTGACACAATCTGTGTATTTGCACTGCTTGTGTATCTAAATCCATGTGTAATTATTATTAATAGGGGTAGAGATTTGTTACCTCAAAACAGCCAAAGGTCCCCAAGTAAAACAACAATCTCTGTGCAAACTTTTATAAAATGTCATATTTATCTTTAAAAGAATATTTTTGGGCATTTGATAATATTCTGACAAACAGCAGCAATTGTTTGTGACACGATGCGTATTAGTAAGTGGACATTATGGCTGTCGTGTCCACATAGCCATTAAGGGTTGTGTGCAGCCCCTCTTGTGCTAAGGCTACCTGTGGATGGAGTGTTGGCTTTCCAGCCGTCTGTTGAGTACAACTTTCCAGGGCATTCTCCTGGTAATCACCGAGGCACTGAGAAGCTGTCTCTCTCTGAACGAGAAGGACGTTGTCACAGACCATCCCGTTAACCTTGCTGTAATGATGTTCCGTCATCTCCCGACAGAGCGGACCGTGCTCCTCCTGGGCAATGGGCTTTAGTATCAGGGTGTTCTCCTGCTTGACGTGCTGAACTTCCACATACTCCACAAACACAGGCTGAGGGATTGTAGGCTCTGTGTGTGCAGTGCCGTCAATGTTCATTTCGCTGTAAGCCTGAACATAGCTGTAGCCAGCATAAGGATTCTTCTGGCCAAGTTCTGCTGAGGTTTTCCAGTAGTCTTGTTGTTGGGTGAGAAATAAATGGCCGTCCAATACACAGTGCTGCTCAGACATTTCAGGAATACTCTGGCAGCAGGGTTTTTGGTCAGGGTGGAAACAAGGTGAAATCATGGGCCAGGTTTGTGTAGTAACATCAGCACGTTCAGTGGCATGACTGTCGTCGTTCACCCTTCTACTCGGCTCGCTAATTTTGACTTGAGATATCAAGGTCTGACCCTCTCTAGACTCACTACATTTCTCCATCAGCAAACTGTGACTATCACAGCTGCCTCTGCCAGAGTCAGTGTCTGAGGAACTCTTGGACTTCAAGCCGCCTTCTTGGTCCTTCCTGTCAAACACTAACTCTTGTTCTTCATTATCATATACCTCCAGATACTCCACCAGTAGATCTTCATAGTCTGATGGTGGTGGGAAGCTCTGGACCATCAAAGTGCTAAATATCTCATCTGATTTTCCACTCTGTGTTAAAAAAAGAAAAGACATATGAGGAACATCAACTATATCTCCTATATATCATCAGATTGCTCTCTTCTTAAGCAGCAATTACTTCTAAATAATAATCACATTATTAACCAACAGTCTTTGCATTAATGTGATGTTGTGAAATTGGTGAAATGCATTTAGCAGGAATGTATCTAACATCTGTAATGTACCTTGAGCTGTTGTGTATCAAATCCTTTGATTTTTGGTCCAGGTACAGGGGGCAGGAGAAAATGTTTCACACTAGAACCAAAGAAAAACCAAGGAAAATTAAATGTCCACATATTCATCACGTTTATTGATCATATTGCTACTATCGAGTGAAAATGGGAAGACACTCCAATACGAGAGCTAACAAAACAAGCATTTCGCAGAATTATTTTAAGCTGAAATAGTAATGACTGTGAAGGTGAGTATGATTTGCACATTGCCATTATATATTAGTTTTGTGTGTGTATTCCTGCTTTTTGAAGTATGCAAATGTTGGAATTAGGACACTGATTATTTTCATAGCATTAAATGTAATATGTCAAAAAAACATGAAATCTAACTTATTCTCAATGTCATAATTTTTTACCAAATTCTTATTTTTATGAGCAAATTCGTCCTAGTTTTTCCCTGGAACACATTTTTCTAAAAGTTCTGAAAGAGAATTTTGCATCTCAGTGCTGCCTGTGATAAGACGTAAATATATATGACCTGTTTCTCTTCATGTGAGCAGTCCAAACGAAGACAATGCAAATCAACGCCGAGAAGGTAAGGATCAGAATCCAACTGGACATTTCTCTGGAAATATCTGATAAGAAAAAAACATGCAGCACATTCCTTAAATGGCAAAATGACAGGAATAACTGATGACGGTGTTTAACCTTTTCTAAAAACACATTTTCATTTTTAATTAATCATAATAAGATGAACTTAAAGATAAGATGGACTTTATTAATCCCATGAAGGTAAATTTTGAATTTCAATGTGTCATATTGAAAACATTTAAAAATCTTTAAATAAAAATAATTGCATAATAAATATTTACATTTCAGAAATTATCGATGCGTTGTACTGAAAACATCTCAAATCAGTACCCATTTGTCAGTTGTATTGTATGATATCCAACCCTGTCCTCGAATACAAAATTTGAACTGACTCATCAGTTTTATGCGTACATTCCACATCTAAGTCAAAGAGAGAAATACAGCCATTTGGGGATGTATGGTGGTTTCCCTTGATTGTGAGAGTTTCCTTCCATAGTTCAAGGATTTACAATTACGATACTGTGCAGTGAGTAGGGCACTGGCATCCCGTAGAGGGAGCTTCCTCGCTACAGGCTCCAGGCACCACAAACATGTGCTGGGTCACACACTTATGACAAATGAGTTGGTGATCATGCTTAAGAGATTATAAGAAAATATCAAATATATATTGGTTGTTGCACAGCTATATCAGTTGGCAAACCTGTTGGGAAACCATTGGGAAATTTTTATTGTGCCCCCCCCCCCACACTTGGTGCATATTATTGCATCAAAAGGGGTCACGAGACTTGACCAGTGTTTTTGGGCTCTCATATCGAGACAAGTCTGCACACGCATTTACATGCATGTAAGCATTTTAATTCATTCAATTCAATTTAAAAACTTTTTTTGTCCCTGAGGGGTAATTAAGGAACACAGGGCAGTTGAAAAAGGACACGGTGACATAAAGTGCAACAGTGATTACAGTGTTTAGAAGAATTTTATTACTTAGTACATAGTCTGTTTGCAAACTACCCCAGTGGTTTTGGTGTAGCTAATTTTAGGTTTATTATGAAATAAAATAGATTTTCCGTAAGATTTCTTGTCTGAAAGCATGAGAGTTAACAACCCTAACATTATAATAGTATAATCATATGATCTTTGCCAGTAATGTACATTAAAGGTGTTTAGGTTTGTTAGGATGTTAAGGTATACTTGCATGACGCTTATGAATGTTCTATGAATGCATAATGAATGCATTATGTCGGTGCCGTTAATGTGAACTGTTACCCAAAATTCCTGTGAGTGAATGCAGGTGTTGTTCACATGTGGCAGGATTGTTTTTCAGTGCAGTAGTGTGCAGATGGTGCAGAAGTCAAAATGAGCTCACAGTCAGGGACGCTCACGTAGTGGACGGTGCTCCACTCGCTCCAAAAGCCATGGTCTGGCTTGCAGCGCACCTTCACCATGTACACCTCCCCGGAGTGTAGGCTGAAGATGTTGAACTGTTTCTGCTGACCGGCAAAGTGTTCCTTCAAGAATACAGGCAAGTATCACGCATCTGGAGTATGCAGAGATCACTCCTATTTTCCACTTTAGCCTTTTGTGAAATATCTTACGTAAATTACACATGAGGAATTTCTAAATGAAGTGTAATTGTAATATTTATTTATGCTTCTTAAATATCTGGAATAATGTGTTTTGTTCTGTAGATCTGTAATCTTTAGTGTTCTATTCAGTATTAGAATAATGTATAATTAACAGCCCAGACCTTGGTCACAGGGGTAAATGATTAAGTCAAGATTTGTTCTAAAAATTTAAACTAGTGGAAAAGAAGGACAGTGCTGTCCTAAGGGATTAATTCTATTTGTGCAGGTCTGGTATTATATTCTACGACTCTGCCTGTCACTTGTTCAGCGCTGTATGAGCCAATGGAAAATCAACACTATTTATAGCACAACCTGAGCAGCAGCATGACATTGCGTCCTGTGTACCTCCCACTTGTCCTCTTTTTCCAGTTTCACATGCAGCTGGTAGACGAGCGTGATCCAGCCGGACCGGGTGTCCGCTTTGTGGGGGGGCTCCCATGTCACCAGCAGGAAAGGGTTATCCTCCGTCCCCTCCAAAACAACACTCACGTTCTCAGGCGTGTGTGGCTGCACTGTTAAAAAACATTTTTAAAGAAGTGCATGAAATTTAGTTGTTGTTTAATTGTTCTTATTAATTTATATAAAATAAAGAATTAATTAGCATTTGAGTTAATAAACAATTATTTTTCAGGCCTGCATAGTTAGGTGTTTATTTGAAAGCACTTTGTGAGAAGATCATTTAGAGTGCCATGCAAAGTTTGCAAGAACATGTGTGAAGAATGTTTTTTAAGGCAACTGGGTACAAGTTGATAGTAAAATGTTATGAATAGGATGATTTAAGAAGACATTCAGATATTTCTCATAGAAAATGCAATTTGTAATGAAGACAAAAGAACACTCAGTTTTCGTTAGCGATCCAAATCAGCGCTTTTTCTTCACATTGAGATATTTCTGTTTCCAGGTGCTCTGCACTCATGTTTTGAACTAACAGCAATAAATAATTGACATGATCAAAATGATTTTTGAAAAAGACAATAGGCAAAATAACGAAAGCTGAATCATACTCATCTATTAGCTTGACACATATCTCCATCCAGTCTAAGCTTGTTAGATTTTTACAACAGGGAATAATACTAAAAGTTAAGCCATTCTAAGGCAGGAGATATGTGACTGAATGTGATCGCAGATCATGTTCATTATACATCTAGCATATACACTATGTGATAGAAAGGTATGTGTCACATGAAGCGAGGTATTTATCACGTGCAAAAATATGGACTCTGGATCGAATGCTAAAAAGTTTGAGTTCTGATCGAATTTTTACGATAAGAAATAATGGAAAACCAATTAACTGGTTCCCGGTCCCTCAAAATGACATCAAAATATGTATTTTTAAATTTTTTTGGCATTTAAACACAAAATGAACAAGAAGAGCATTTTTTTCTTAATGGCTTCCAAACCGATAAAGATCTTATCCCAACATTACCCCTGCCCTGCCCCGATCGTCCGCTCCTTCTGTGTGCCACGCCCCCTCGTCTACCTCGTGTGGGATCCCCATGTGATCAGCTGTTTCTGGTTGATTAGTCCTCTGTATTAAGTCCGTGTTTCAGTTCGACTTGCTTACAGCGCTGGCTTAAAGCAATGCATTCTGATCCTGACGCAATGCATTACGGTTAGATGCATTGCGACCTCTCACCTGGCTGCATAAAGTGGAACCGCCTCCGTGACGACACACCTTTGCCCTTATTGGCTGAAGAGTTTAGTTAAATGCATGACGTTTGTATCCCAGGCAGTTCCGATGCATAATCTGCTATTTCTCTCGAATATCACGTAAAGCAGTGAGAACTGGTTTTCAGTTAATTTACCTGGTAGAATAAACTTTAAATAAATGACATAAATGCTCTAATAGTACACATAAGTTAGTGGTTTATTTATTGTTAGTTAATGTAATGTAGCACTGCTTTATTTGGTTAATCGTCCAGTCTGTGAAGAAGGCATTCAAGTAAGAATTGCATGGTAGTATGATTTCCTGATGCATACAATTTATATTAGGTCAGCGTTCACAGTTCGACTTCTGATATTCAGATCAAGTTCTAGGTCAAACTGGTTTGTTCGACTTTCAAGAAATTCTAGGAGTTCTAGTGAGTTCGAGAACCAAGGTACCACTGTGTGTGCGTGTATGTGTGTGTGTGTATATTTAAATCATCGATAGATTTAGACTATACTGAACATGTACTGTTGTGTTTCCACTCCTATGTTTACACTGTAGATAGTTTTAATTGAGAATGAGAAAATAGAAATAATAATGACAGACATTAACTACTAACTAATCAAGTAGTTCTAAAGTCCATTTTACAGCTGCGTTACATTGATATTGCAGGACAGTGATTAAAATAAAATCCAAAGACGCATTTGTAAATATTTTCAGGAATTAACTTTTGCTTAATGTATTGATTACCCACTAATTAAGTTTTAGTTAGAAATAAATTACTGATTATGTACTTAGCAGTAAGTCGTTGAGCTTAGTGTTAACATAAAATGTAACCATCACTTTATAGTGTACATAATCATAATCTCCCTACTAAATGTTAGTAATTATATAACTAAATTTAATGAACCAATAAGTAGCTTTGCGGCAGTAAAAACGAGTCTTATGTTAGTTCTATTAATGTGCTTTGATCTCAAGTTTGTTAATCATTAATTAATAATTATTGAATCTATGAATGATAACAGATCATGTATTTCAAGCAATTGCTGTATTTATTACTATAGCTGCTAATTCTATAAATCTTTGTGAACTACTGAAGAAACAGATGATGAATACCACAAAAAGTGAAATACTGATCTACACAAAGCTCACCGATGTACATCACATCGACATCCACAGAATCAGAGAAGTTGCTTCCTAGAGAGTTGGTTGCCATCACTGTAATGTTGTAGTTCACCCAAATCGAGGTATCATTCTTGCTGAAAAAGCAGGAATTCGTCCCCGAAGTGTGGTAATCCGGGCACTCATAGACAATTTCAGAGCTGTATGGGTACAGAGCAAAGGCACTTACAATGTATGTGATAT